>CAVNYN010285969.1:0-53278 GCA_963692815.1 Nyctanthes arbor-tristis | reverse complement strand
TGAGCATCAATTTGCCCTTTTTATACACACCATATGAAGGCTTAGTTTAACTTCACTTTCGATGTGGGATTTCATTTGCCTTTACACTATATCAACATAGGAAGGCATCCCACATCAGATTCATAGAAAAGTATAATAAGGCTAACTCATTATAAAAGCTTATGCTTGTGACACAAATGCCTTGGGCTAATGGGTCTTGTCTTGTGCATTACCTAAATTATTTTCTTATACATGTGCCTAAATTATTTTCTTATACATGTGCCTTATTGGACTAATATTTCACGTGCATGTGATCTAAATTAAAAAAAAATTAAAAATTCAAGTTAGGGATTGGGGATTTTCTTTTCCCATCCCCGACCCGTCCCCCTCCCCCTCCCCCTCCCGCTCCCGCTCCCGATTCAACCGGGGATTGGGGGATAAAAAAAATCGGGGTGGGGTCGGGGAAAGCCAAACCCGACCTCGACCCGCCCCGTTGCCATCCCGACTGATGTGATGTGATAAGACATAAAGAAAGAGATAAAAGGGGATTTTGGCTAACTAGTGACGGGTATATAAAACTTTATTTAAATAGGGTTTGACTATAATTTCAAAGATTAAATTAATTAGAAATTATTAAAATACAAAATTACTAAAATACCCCCTATAGATAGATATAAGCACACTTAGAATCTTTCTAAATAGTAATTAAGGAAATCAAGAGTGACTAATCTAATTAAACTTGATTTAAGATAATAAAAAATTAATCTAAATAAATTTAGTTTAAGATAATCAAAAGTAATTAATCTAAATAAACTTAGATTATTTAGTTTTATGAGGTATTTAAATACAAACTATTATGGTAGAATATATAAAATCTACTGTTATATGTTAAAGTTTTTTCTTGAATTATTATATTTAATTCTTCTATTTTTTCTTCTAATTCAGAAATAAAAATATGTCTCTCTAGTTAAAACTACACTAAAAATTGGATTTGGAGGTTCTCTAGATGTTTTTAATTCTCTACTTAATATTTAATAAAATATTCCTAAAATTTCTCTTTGTCTACTCAGTTGGAGTAAAATCTGGTCTCTTAATTTACTAAACTCATTTACCATCCATTCATCTAATTTAATAAGAGGTTCTTCAGAAATGCTCTATCATACTGGTGGTTGATTGGTTTTCAAGGATGGTACATTTTGTTCTATGCAACAAAACCAATAATGCATCTCATATTGTTGATCTATTCTTTCGTGAGCATGTTAAATTTAAGGCGGGTGATTTGGTCTGAGTTCATGTTCGGAAAGAAACATTTCTAAAGAAAAGTGTGATCGATCTCCTTATCTTGGTGAAAATGACAAAATATAATTGATGGTGATTCTTTCTCAACCAGGGGTGTTTGATACAGGAGTATCACTTGAACCAAGAAATATCTAGGTTCTTTCATTGGTATATTAATTTTCACAATTCATAGAATCTGGGGAGTCACATTCTACCAATTTTCTGGAATTATTAAAAAATATTTACTAGGCAAATTAGGTACCATTGGATAGCTCTTGACGTTAGAATTACAAGGAATTTTGCAGATATCAATTTTGATGTTTCTACAATAAGTTATTAGCATTTTACTCTCCACTGCTAGTCTGTGTTTCTACCCGAAAATTGGACTAGATTCATCTTTCCAAGAATTTTGGAAGAACAAGTGTTATTTGACCATTGAATACATGATTTTATCTCCTAGGATTCACCTATTTTCATTTATTTAGTTGCTTTGCTAATTGCCTATGCCTGGAGGGTTATTCCAAGTCTCTACTATAAAAGCACTCCATATAACCCATGAAGAAATAAAGTTTGAGATTAAATATCAAGTTTATTTTAGAAGTGTTAAACTTTTTCCTCTTAACTATGTATCTCTTTGGTGGATTCCAAGAGTGGTAGCTATCTTCGGCCTGTATCCCTTGTCAAATCTCTTTGGGTGGTGACATCTGTATCCCGAAGGTGCTTCCCTGGGTGGTGAGCTGTTTTATCATGTTTAGCTGGTCTTCTTCATTCTTCATTCTTCATCCTCCAACCCCACATCATTAAGGTTTGTGTTTTGACAGATCAACTTAAAATTAATTGTTTACCTCTAATCAGAATTTTAACTACTTTAGTTGCTTGGTCAAGGTATCTTACAGCCGTGTATTTGCTCAACTGGTTAGGAATTGTTATTACTCGTCATTACATTGGCTATTCAGCATAAAATGAAGAGAATCTAAAAGAAATTGGGGTTCAAGTGTACTTCTTATCATTACGAAATGTCTCTTATTTCTGTACGACTTAGAAAAAAACTATAATGGCACATAAAATAGAAAGATATCTTTATTTGAAACTATTTCTCATTACCAAGTTAACCACCAAGGATACTTCAAAACATATTGGCCATTGATTAATTGATACAATCCATCATCTCTCGTGCTCCAACTGCACTCTGAGTTAGCACACACTTGAGGATCAAATAGAGAAACATTTTCACCCAAACTTTTGGAAACCATTAGACATGAATAATTGGGGTTGGTGTTCTTCTCTATATCAACAGGATATTGGGCAACATCTCTCTCTGCCGAATAATATTGGAATGGGATTGGGACGCGCACCCGATGCCTAGTGGATCATGCTTCAAATTATTCGTTACCTTTATCATAATCTGATTTGGATCTAAATATACTAAAGGATTTTTACGTTGTCATGATGAGAAGAAAGATTACAAAAAGATTTTGGGATATATCGAAGGAATTCATGTTTTCTTTGCAATTCAGGGCTACCTTCGTGGCTAAACATTCAGACGATATTTATAATAATTTTCAACAATGGATATAGTCATTCTTTATTGACATCAATTAACTGTAAATTAGTTGATTTATTGTAGTCTTATTTATTATTAATTAATTACATTTATGATTGTGCATTATTCTTATAACCGTTATAGTTTAGCAGTAAAAGAGCAATTGTAATATAACAACGTTCACGATATATATATGGCGAAACAAAATAGATGACATTTGGAAAACTATATCCAATCTTAAAATGTGCATGGTGCGCCTGTGTCACATTGTTGTTATTCAGTTAAAAATAAGAAATAGAGAGAAACTAGAGACAAGGAATGTCCTAAGATTAACTAGTCGTAAATTTGCAACTGATATGTATATAGAGTCTCTTTCAAGGACTTCCTAGAAGTTTTGTTAAAAAACTTCCCTCCTATGTAGTATACATAGATGTATGTTGTGTAGATTTAAAATATACATGATTTAAGTTTGAAATACATGTGGCGTGCATCTGTGCACACCACATGGGGTGGGAAGTTTTTTAACAAAACTTCTAGGAAGTGCTTGAAAATTATCCTCTATATATATGATTTGCAAATATATATGGCAGACAGTGTATTGCCATTTGAGTCTAGAAATCAAGACATTTGGGATAGGACTTGCTAAATTAATGGTAGAAGGTGTTTTTGATGTTGGAAAATAGGCATTTACATAACTTTGAGAGATATGTTATTCTTAAATTTAAGATATAAATTCAGATTTGTGTTCTCCTTGTCCAGAGCTTCAAAAACATATGTTTATTTGTCCAAAATAGTGGTTGGGTGAATGAAAAATTGAATCTCAAAGTTTGTCAAAAGAAATATATTTAAGTGTTAGGAGAACCTTATCCCACATTGGAAAAATTGTAATATAGTGACTTGGTTAAATATGTGTACATATTTGTAATATGTAAATTATATAGCTGAGAGCTCTTTCTTTCACACGCACCTGCAGGGGGTGCCAATTACAGATTAGAAATACACTTCAGAGACATTGAACTTGTGTGCGAGTGCAACCTGCGCGTAAACGAATGTCAGACCAGAAGTGGACGCCTAATTTGACTGAAATTTTAACACTTAAACCATGTGCTAGAATTCACATTTATTTTTTGGCTTTTGACATGCCTTATTTTGCCTATGTAAAGGACCAATTTCTGGCCTTTTGAGATACACGAATTCTCTTCCACATTTTCTTACTGTAAACTTCTTCATCATAATATTGTTCAGGCAAGTTTCGGTTTGTCTAGGTAGGAAATTAGTTGCTCTGTTCCAGCGTTGTTTCCTCCAAGTCTCGACCGTTGTATCCTAGGAAACAGACATCCAGCATATTGGGGATGAATTTGTTTTAAGGAGACTGTGTCAAACACAGGCCTCGGTTTCTGTTTAGTTTTCTGCAGAGGCTTCTGTTTGCTTTTTGTTTATAACAGTGGTCTCTGATTACTTTATTTTTCTGACAGTGGGTTTTGTTTACATTTCTGAAAGTGGTCTCTATTTACATTCTGTTTCTAACAGTGATCTCTGTTTACCTTCTGTTTCTTAACTTGTACCGCTAATTTTTTAACAATCTTAAAACAGATTCATGGAAAAGAGATGAACAGGTTGTTTGATAAAATCATAGTTAAACTTTGAGATTATAAGCTTTGGCTTATGGTTAGTATAAAAGAATTCTTATTCTTGATGATACAACTATGACTAAAATCTATATTTTGATTGTACGAGGTTGCATGTATATTGTGTGATTATAGAGTTGATATATCATATTTGATGTATGATTCTAACTGTGACTCAAGTTGGAAGTTGAAGATAATTCTATAGAAAATGAAGATTGGAATGGAGTTGGGGAGTTCCTACAATTTGTGCAAGAAACAAATCTTGATATGATTACAAATTGATGGGGATATGGTCTTGGAAAAGGTAAACACGGTTATGGTTTGAATTGATTGAAGGTATTCAATTCTATTCTTTATTGTGATTCTTTCATAACCTCATAATCTCTAGGATTATGAGTTTGGGAAGTGTATGTTTACACTTGTCCCATTACACAGATAGGCTTTGAGGCCGTATATGTTCATCTATGAAAAGATTGTTAATCAACCCCTCAATTCAAAATTTAACTGTAGATTTTATATATTGAATTTTTGAGCAATTTTATTTGGGAAATGTCCCTTTATGAGTTACATGCTGTATGAACTTAGAATCAAGAAATTTAGAGACTCATAGAATGAGTTATGATTCTCTTTGTGAACCTTGCCGGGCTGTACCCGAGAATACATGAACTCCTTGTTAGATGAGTTGTTTTGTGGGGCCAAATTTCTTATTTGGATCTTAAATTTTTATATGTTGTATAAACATGAGTATCCTAAGTACTATAAAAATTTCAGGCTATTTGGTTATTGTTTGAAAGGTGATATGTGGTTTGAGACTCACTATGACGTTTGTGATGCTGAAATTTGGAATAATGGTGCTTAAACTTGAATTCTTTATATTTCTTAAAGAACTTGTTCTTTTACATTAAAGGAAAATAAGTTTGGAATGTTCGAATACCTCTTTTTATTATAACACTATGGCCTTGAGATGATAATCTCATAGTATTTTAAGATTTCAACTTCGTTATACACTTCATGGTTCGTGCCATGTTTTGTAATTGCTAGAGTTGTGGTAAGAATTGAAGTATAGAATGAGTTGAAAGTGCTCCAATTTTTTGGGACTTGAGAAACTCGATGCTTTGACTTCAAAGCTTGGGACTATTCCCAATTGTAAAAAATTATATGTGACATGGGTCATCGTACTTGTGATAAGGGTAGCATAATTTGGTGTTACAAAGGTGTTACACAAGGGATGAAATTATAGGGATATTTGTTCTCTATAAAAGAGTTGAGAATATACTCAACAAAAATGGCTAGTGTGGTGAGGTTATTACGAATCACCTATAACATAGGGTGATACATCAACACTTTTATGAAAGATTAGTGTTGTTGAGCAAAAGAATTGCACCAAAAATTATCAGTGCAATCTTAATGCCTAGTTGGGGTACCTCTAATATGTTACATTACACAAGATGAGTCTTGTAGTTGTGGTCTTTGAAGGAATGGTGGATTAACATTGGTGACACTAGGCATGTCGGTTTCAGAACTGTTTAGTTCTTTTGAAAATGGTGATCCAAACTACTTATGAATATGAAAGAAGATCTTCCAATGTGGAGACATTTAACCAAAAGTACCATACATGAACTAAAGAAATACTGAACTACTTGATTTAATTCACATAGTTGTGTGTGACTTGGAAACTGTACAAACAAAATGTGGTAACAAGTATTTCATCATCTTCATAAAAAATGAAGCTATAAAGAAATTTGTTCTCTATAAAAAGTGAAGTTAAAAATCAACTTAATAAGTTGGTGCATAAGTGACCTTAGCTACAGGGGCGGAGCCAAGATTTTGTGTAGTGCGGTCACATTTTCAAGATTCTATAAAATTTCCCTATTACTCTTTTGTCATATTAAATCCCAACTATGTGATTATGAAAAGAATAAAACCTACATTTTACATCTCTTGTATCACTACGATCATAACTTAAATAATTGTACAAATTAAAGAAACATTTTTTTTAACTTTTAACACGAGTTAACGAATTTTTTCTATTAATAATAATATTATAAATCTATTAGCTTAACTAACACGAAATTTTAAAAATAAATAAATAAACAGCTATCAAAATTGACAACAACCTAAAGTCAGAGGAATTTGTAAAGATAAACAACCATCAAAATTGAAAACTCTCAGCAATTGGGCCTAACTCTTTCCAGCCCATAACAGCTGCATCACAAGTTATAAAAGAAAACAAAATAAGGGCAATCATGTAATTTCATATAAAACCATCATCTTCCACCTCATGCCTAGCCCTTTTCCGTGTTCTTCCGACTTCTCTCTGTGAATCCATGGCTGCGAAAGCTTTCAAGACCTAAAAAATCTCGTCCTAGTTTAGTGTGGTCACATGACCGCACTCGTCCCATACTAGCTCCGCTCTTGCTTAGCTGTGTCTCAAGTACCAACTTTAGTAGTTACTCAAGCTGTTCTAACTGTAACTGTTTTGGTTAATCTTGGAAAAAACTGAAAAAGTTCAGCGATTTGAACTTTAAGATGTGACAGTAGAAAATGTTTGATTCTTGACTAGAAAAGCTCCTAACCTTGAAGAAGGTCAAGGAGACATTCAAGCTGTCATTATTGTTGATGCTTGGAAACATTTTGATTTCCTTTGCCAGAATAATGAACAGTTTGGCTGATTCGCTATACAATTGTCTTACATGACATCTATACCAAGGGAATAGTGTTAAGTGAAACCTCCCAAGTGGTGGCTATTATTGAGAAGCTATCTTCGGCTTGGAAAGATTTTAAGCACAAACAAAAGAAGATGAGTTTTGAAGACCTTATTATTAGTCTTCGAATTGAAGAGGGAAATAAGGTCAAAGAACATGGATTCACTCTAGTTGAATGAGCTTGGACAAATAACGTGAAGCATGGTCAAAGTTCTAGGGCCAACAGAAACAAATCTAGAACGATGACAAAAGCTCTAAGTTGGGGCCTAAAGGTGGAATTTCTAAAAAGAAATTCAAAAGAAGATGCTACTATTGGGACAAGCCTAGTCACAAAGCTGTTGAATATAAAGAATGCATTTCTAAATAGTGATTTAGAAAAGGAAACCTACATGAAACAACCTAAAGGGTTAAGACAACAAAACACAAGAACACAAGGTGTATAAACTAGTGAAGTCATTGTATGGCTTGAAACAAGCACCAAAACAATGGTATGGAAAGTTTGTTAATGTTTTGGTGGAGTGTGGATTTAAAATTAATAAATGTGACAAATATTTCTAAATGAAAGATACCGAAAATAATTATGTCATTTTGTGTCTTTGTGTATATGATATGTTCATTGTCGTTAGCAATCATAAAATGATTAAATCCACTAAAGACATATTAAAGTCACGTGGTGACATGAGAGATATGGGAGATACACTAAAATGATTGGAAGAGTACTAAGGTACTTGATATACACTCGTGATTCCGGGCTACACTACACGAGATAACTGGCTATTATTGAATGATACAATTATGCGAACTAGATATCTGATATAAACGATTCAAAATCCACAAGTGGTTTTGTGTTTACTTTAGAAGGTGTAGTTGTATCATGGAAATCCTTTAAACAAAAGGTTATAGCTAGGTCCTCTATGGAGTCTGAGTTTATTGCTTTAGACAAGTGTGATGAAGAAGCAGAATGGTTATGACATTTTATAGAGGATATTCCAGAATGGCCAAAACCTGTATCTACTATCTACATACATTGTGACAGTCAATCCGTGATAGGCAGGGCACAGAGTAATATGTATAATGGTAAGTCCAGACATATACGTCGAAGACATAATGCCATTAGGCAACTAATCTTGACTGAGGTTATCTCTGTTGGCTATGTAAAGTCAAAAGATAATCTGGCGAATCAGCTGACGAAAGGGTTAAATCGAGATTTAGTTGGAAAGTCTTCAAAAGGAATGGAATTAAAACCCCTAAAAATATAAGTCAATACAAAAAAAACCCAACCTAGTTAATTAGAGATCCCAAGATCTCGGTTCAAAGGGACAACCCAATTGTAAAGGCTTAGTTAGGTCACTATGGAGGTTCGAGACTTCCTTTATATAATAGTGATACGGGAAAAGTGAGGTTAAGTAGAAATGCTTTTAATGATTCTTGTAGGTTGGAAAGAACTATCTATGTGAGAGAGAAGTAGGGCCGCTTCAAAGGGAGTTGTTTGGGATTCAATTCTTAGAAACTCTTATAGAACCATATAGATGTTCATGGCCATAAACAAACATAACCATGAGAACCGAACTATGTCAGGGAGAATCCTGTTCTAAATTTATCAATATTTACACAAACGACATAACAGTTCAAGGACATCGAGTCTACTAGTTAGCTAGTAAAGTAATCATAATTTGGCAATTGAAGGTTCAAAGGGTTAATTTCTATGTATCTAATACAGGGTTCGAATGTTGAAATTTATCAAGTCAATTTCCATTCATGTAGGGGATTGTTGGAAAATAGGCATTTTGGACATAACTTTGAGGGCTATCTGATTCTTAAATTTGAGATATGGATTCAGATTTCTGTTCTCCTTGTGAAGAGCTTCGAAAACATATGTTTATTTGCCCAAAACGGTGGTTGGGTGAATGAGAAATTGAATATCAAAGTTTATCAGAAGAAATAGGTTTAAGTGTTGGGAGAACTTTGTCCCACATTGGAAAGACTGTAGCCCAATGACTTAGAGATATTTGTACATATTTGTAATATGTAAATTGTGTAGCTGAGAGGCTCTCTCTTGTACGCGCCTGCAAGGGGTGCAAATCACGGATCAGAAATATACTTCAAATCATTGAAATAGTGTGTGAGTGCACCCTGCGTATATGAATGTCGGATTGGAAGTAGGCGCCTAATCTGACTGAGTTTTGCTAAAATAGGCTACGGAATTTTAACACTTAAACCATGTGCTGGAATGTGAAGAGTTGTGACTATTGATGTTTCTATCTTTCAACTCTATAGAATTCACATTTATTTTTTGACTTTTGACATGTCTTATTTTACTTATATAAAGGACCAATTTCTGGCCTTTTGAAACACACGAAGTCTCCTCCATATTTTCTTGCCGTAAACTTCTTTATCATGATGCTGTTCAGGCACATTTTGGTTCGCCTAGGTAGAAATTTCATTGCTTTGTTCTAGCGTTATTTCCTCCAAGTCTCGACTATTGTATCTTGGGAAACAGAGGAAACAGACATCTAGCGTATTGGGGACAGATATGTTTTAAGGACATTATGTCAAACACAATCCTCGGTTTCTGTTTAGTTTTCTCAGAGGCTTCTGTTTACTCCCTATTTCTAACAGTGGTATCTGTTTACTTTCTATTTCTGACAGTGGCTTTTGTTTACGTTTTGTTTCTGTTTACTTTCTGTTTACATTCTATTTCTGACAGTGGTCTTTGTTTACATTCTGTTTCTGACAGTGATCTCTGTTTATCTTATGTTTCTTAACTTGTACTGCTGATTTTCTAACATTTGATACCTTTTTGGAATTAGGCATTAGACGAGACAGTGTCAAATATTTAATATGCAACGTAACTATACTTTTTTTTTTTTTTGTCATCATTCAATTTTTTCTTTGATCATGTTGCATTGTAGATGCTCTAAGATAGTAGAATTATCAATTAATACCGAGCACTTAGAAGGAGAATCGTTTATGAATATAATTATGGATTTAATTTTATGTGTGTATGTATATATATAAATTTTTAAATACTGTAATATAGAAAAAAATGTCCGTTATTCATTGATATTGAAATATAGTATCATTAAATGCTGAATGCAATCAATTTAATGCACGCATTTATGTGGATAGAATCCTTTTATCCCCAGCTAGCTGAACACATGGTGCGTTTGCCCATATTTCGTTACACAGATTATGAAGAGTGAAAATAATTATTAATTGCCTTGTTCTCTTAAGACAAAACACAATTTTATTGAGTGGGCAGTCAATGAAATTTTGTACATTATTAATTGTTTTTCCATCTAAACCAAACTACCAATAATAATGACAAAATAATTTATAAAAAAGTTTTAAAAAATAAAAAAAAATTCTTTAATATGTTTTTCCCCTACACATTATTTAGAAGTAGGTTTTTTCTCCTTAATTTTTTCTCCCTTGGCTTTTTTTCCTAATATTAATCTTGCTCTAAGTGAAGTCAATTAGTTGATATGTATAAACGGCTACGAAGGGATGCGTGTTACATCTTCTTTTGTGGTTTTTTTGGATGAACTCCCTTTTTTATGGATTTTTTTTAATTATTTATTATTTTTAGCACTTCTAGCTAGTTACATTTAATTGAAAAATTACATACAAAACTCGTGTTTATTTAAAAAGTTATAAATAGAAAAAGTCATATTTAATTTAAAAATATTCTATTGATTGTATCACATTTAATTAAAATATCACATTTTGATTTCTCTTTTCATTTTATTTTATTTTTTAATTTTTTAGCTTTTTGTTTAATGTAACCTTTTATATTTTATTTGTGTTACTATATAATGAAAAGTTATGTACAAAAGTCACATTTACATTATTATTTAATTAAAAAGTTACATTGTTTAAAAGAAAAAGAAACTCACACGCTAAAATAAAAAGATGACAAATTTACATTTGTGTGTAACTATTTAATAAAAAGAGTCACACTAACACAAAGAATATAAATCGATTAATTAAAAAGCAAATGTTAAATTAAAAAATCACATAAAAAAGTTGAAAAATCACATTTGTGTAACTGTTTAACAAAAAAGTCACATGTAGAGTAATTGGTTGATAAAAAAATCACATTGAATTAAAAAGCCAGATATAAAAATCGAAAAGTCACATTTGTATAACTATTTTATAAAAAAAATCACATGTAGAATAACTAATTAATTAAATAGTCACAAATAGAAATCGAAAAGTCACATATATGTAACTATTTAACAAAAAGTCACATTTACAGTAATTGATTGATTAAAAAATTATAATGAATTAAAAAGCCACATATAGAGAAACCGACATTTGTATGAAATATTTTATTAAAAAAGTCACATGTAGGATTCTAATTAATTAAATAATCAAAAATAGAAATTGAAAAATCACATATGTATAACTGTTTGACAAAAAAAGTCACATTTAAAGTAATTGATTGATTAAAAAATCAAATTAAATTAAAAAGTCATATATAGAAATAAAAAAATCACGTTTATTTGCTATTTTATAAGAAAAGTCCCATGTAGAATAATTAATTAATTGGTCACAAATAAAAATTAAAAAAAATCACATATGCGTAACTATTTAATAAAAAGGTCACATTTAGAATAATTAATGGATTAAAAAATTACATTGAATTAAAAAGTTACATATATAAATCGAAAAGTCACATATAGAGTAATTAATTAATTAATTAGCTAATCAAAAATAAAATTAAAAAGTCGCATTTGTGTAACTATTTAACAAGAAAGTCACATATAGAGTAATTGATTGATTAAAAAATCACATTAAATTAAAAATTAACATATAGAAATCGAAAAATCACATTTATATAACTTTTTTATTGATAAAGTTATACGTAAAACAAGTAATTAATTAGAAAGTCATATATAGAAATTAAAAAGTCACATTTATTGGGTTTAGTATGTATCACTGCCAGTGTCAAGAACCAACCTAAGTGGCTACATAGCTAGCGGGGGCTCATTGGCAGAATCTTCTCTTGTGATTAATTAAACTGAGAAAAAAGAAGATAAAGATCAGCATTAATTAGTCCCAATCCCAATGGAAGTGAACTTTTGTTGTCATCTCATAGAACTCTACTGTCTTTCTTTTGCAAAACAAAGATCCGCCATCCCTCCCTCCTCCGTCGTGACCACCGCCATCATCCAACAATATATTGTGCCCGCCGCTCTGTTAATTGACTTCTTGAGAGCATCCGTTGGTGCATTTTTACCAGAATTTTTTCTCCATTAATACTGGTGCAAGAGGCACTTCTGGTGCATTAATTTTTCTAGATCAATACAAGGTATTGTTACTTTTCCCACATCTGAAGATTTTTCCGGCCTAAAATTTGCTACATTTCCTGCTCGAGAACATGATAAGCAAACAAACTTCAAATTCCCAAATGATATTGTTGTCTTCTTTGTCACTTCAAATCCTTCTTGCTTCCGAACTCCCATATTGTTTATAGTACAAAAAAAAGGCTATCCAATGAATGATGAATCAAACGTCATCCCAACTCCAGGTTCTTGAATAATTTCTTTACAAACTAAGTTCGTGTCTAATCTTTCATCCACGTATTCTTCATTACTCAAATTGGCCATATCTTCTTCTTCACTTTGCATCATAACCACTTTGTTGAATCACTAGTAAAACATATATAAATATAAATCAAAGTTTAGGGCTCTGTCCCTTCACAAGAATTACTAGTTAAGTTGAAGCTTTAAAAAAAATGGATTCTCTCCAGCCACAAGTTCTAAAAACCTTTTGTTGTCTCTCACGGTGGATACAATAGATCGCCTGCGGATGGCTGTACTTAGGGTAGAGCTTGGTTGCAAAAGAAAAGCTTGACATTTCTGTGCCGAGAAGAGATGTTTCCGTGTTTTCACTTTGCATTGGGGACTACAACAGGTAAAGTGGTTAATTAAGACTTTGCTTCATTCTCGTTATTCTTTCAATTTATAATTTTATTTACTGTTGATTTGACATTTAATTTAATAATTGTTCAATTATAATCACATATTTCAAACATTTTTACAATTTCAATACACATTTTATCTCTCTCATCATTATAATTTCCAAACATTTAAACAAATAATGAGAATCAAACAAGCTCCAATATTATCTTTAGTTTTTTTATTTTATTTATTTTTAACTTTAATAATCATAAGACACGATTCGGTCATATAGATGCGGGCCCCCTGTCAGCTATATAGCTACTTAGGGCATCTACATTGGTAGTGTTAAAATTAATTATCCATATAAACAAAAAGTATAGTTTTTAGTGATTGTATCTAAACAAGTTAAATTTAACTATTAATTTGTGTCATATTGGTGATTCTAACTAAGAGTGTTAAACTTAATAATCAATTCAACAGTCAAATAGTGTGTCAATCTCAATTTAACTAAAATAAAAAGAAATAATACCACATAAAGTGTTAAGTTAATTGTTAACTTTAACAATAAAACTTACTAATTAAATTAAATGCTTTTAACAACTACTTTGACATCACCAATATATGTTATTTTTTGAGTTGTTAACTAATAACTCTAACAATTTATTTTAACACTATCAATGTGAATGTTTTTAGAGTAATGCTTGGCACCAGTAGTACTCTATAGCACTACTTTTAATTAAAAAAAGTCACGTTAAACTAAAAAGTCACATATAGAAATTTTATGCCACGTTTGTATAATTATTTAATAAAAAAATGTCACATATACAAAAAATTTTAGTATTTATTTGTGTCACATTTAGTTAATAGACATTTAATTAAATAGAAAGTCACGTATGGAAGATAAAAAGTCACAAATAGGGCAAAAAACATATTTTATTAGGAAAGTCACTTTGAATTAAAAGTCATATATAAAAATTTAAAAAGTAGAGAAGTCACACATAGAAATTAAAAAGTTACAGAAAAAGGGCATGTAATTTTAAAAAAAAAAATTTACATTGATTGGGTCACTTAAAAAGTTACAAATTAAAATTATAAAGTCCCATTTAATTGAAAGGTACAAATAGAAAAATGTCACATTTATAATTAAAACTGACAAATAGATATTAAAAAGTCACAAATTGGAAAAAAATAAATTTAATTAGAAGATTCACATTTAATTAAAAGTCATAGATAGAAATTAAAGTCACAAAAAAATAAGACATTTAACTAAAAAATTTATTACATTGATTAGGTCACCTTCATTTTAAAAGTGATATATACAGAAATTAAAAACTCACATATTGATATTAAAAGTCACATATAAAAGAAAAAACATTTAATTTCAAAAAATCACATTTATGGTGTCACGTTTAACTGAGAAGTCATGTATTACATTTAATTAAAAATCACAAATAGAAAAATTATATTTAATTTAAAAATGTGACATTTATTATATATCACATTTAGCTAAAAAGACACCTATAAATACGTATAAAAATCTTGCCCAAAAAAAAAACAAATATGTATAAAAATCACATGAATTTAAAAGCGTTATTGCATTAGTGATCACTTTTCTATTTAAAAGTTGTAAATGGAAAAGGCAATGCATGTTCAGGTTTGGAGGGACAAAAATAGTCTATCAATTGTGGTGAGGAGGATACGTGTAGGGGTTGGAGGAACTTAGTGGAGATTTACGAAAGGGAAAAAAATAAAAAGAAAAATGAAAAAAATAGAGTGTTATAGTACCTCTGTGTAGGCACTGAAAAAAAAACGATAAATGGTAATAAATGAAGAGAGCAAAGCGCGTGTTGAGTGTTTCGCCGTATTTTTTCCATACCAGTCCAAGACTAATTAATTATGCACGTAATTTTCAATATACCTTAATTTTCTCATTCACCTTTGTGCTACAACCTCACCCCCTACCCCCAAAAAAAAACCAAAAAATAAAATAATAATTATAGATAATAATCTATATATTAATAATAAGAGAAGTTTTCGAGCGTTGTAATTTCCCGCCTATTATCTGGCGCCTATATAAATTTTTTTACCATTTTTTTTTGTTTCTTCTCCACTCTCTCTAATTTGCATAATTAAGAATCAATTTCACACCTACTTTCTCTATTTACTTTCTCTATTTATTTTATTATCCATTGTTTAGATAATTAAGAATCGCTTTTAATAATAAGAATTTTATACTACTCGAATTTATATCACAGTAACAGTTTATATTTTTTTGACTCTACATTTCTTAAGATAATTAAGAATCCCTTTGAATAATTAAGAGCTTTATATTATTGGACTTTATATCTCATTAAGAGTTTAGATAAGTAACAATTCCTTTCAAGAATTAAGAGTTTTATTCTAATTATAATTTCTTATAATTTATAATAAACTTAAACATACATGCATTTTATCATTTATTCTGACTATTTCTCATTATTTATAATTTAAAAAAAGTAACTAACAAAATTACTTTCTAAATTTATCAATCAATTTTATAGTGAGTTTTATTCCGGTTGTAATTTTTCATTATTTATAATTAAAAACATAATTTTTTAAATAGCTTAAATATCTGCATTTTATAATTTATTCTGATTCCATTTCTCTCTATTTATAATTTAAAGACATTTAATAAAATAACTTTCTAGATTTATTAATCAATTTTTGGGTTATCTTGTGCACTAGGTGTCTAGTCTATGAAGGCAATTTAATAGATTTTTATCTTATTAACACTTTAGATAATTTAGAATAATTAAGAAATCAAAACTCTAAATTTTCTAGACTCCATATCCCATTAAGAGTTTAGATAATCAAGAATCCCTTTGAATAATTAAGAGTTTTATATTATTGAGCTTTATATCTCATTAAGAGTTTAGATAAGTAACAAGCCCTTTCAAGAATTAAGAGTTTTATTCTAATTGTAATTTCTTATTATTTATAACTAGATTTTCACCTATGCGTTGCACGGGAAGAAACCATCTCAGATTATATACATATATAAATCTAAATACAAAAACTTAAATAATTTTCTATTATGCGTGAAGAATCATAATATAACGAACTCATTATATTAAACTTGATGTTGCAATCACTTCGCTAATATGGTATTATCGTTATTAATAAGAATCAATTTGTCAAGACCCGCGTGATATGTTAAATTCTCATACTCTTGATCAAGGGATTCTCCATGCCTACAATCCCTTTATATACTCAAAAATAAATACAATCAATTATTTTTACTTTGGAATAATCATATATAATTAAATTTAGATTTATAACCAATATCTATTTTTTTTAAAAAAGAATTTTTAAACTAATATTGTTGCAACTTGATCGAGAACCAAATTCAATATAATTACACGAATTCTTCATTTTTTAATAAATTAAAATACCAAATTGTGCATATTATTTTCTTTTATTATGTATGATTAATTAATAAATATACATTCTTTCCTTTTTCTTTCTTTCTTTTTTTTTATTTTTTTAACTAAAGATAAAAAGATTTAACACATGCATGGGAGGTAGGAAAGTAAATAGAGTCAAATAAAGAGATTATAAGTGCAAAGGTATTATATTTTTTACAAATTAATTAATCTATATTCGAGTTCTATAACATAAACACAATTAGAAAAAAAAAAAAGGAAAAACCATTATAATAAAAAGAAGAAAAAGTATAAGAGGCAAAAATGGGTGAGAGTTGATAAAAATAATCTCTACTCACTTGATCATTGTGAAATTCAAACCAACAAAAATACCGTCTATTAGAGAAATAAATAGGCTTAAAATACATTAAAATAAAAACTACAAATACACACAACTACAACTATTACAAGAAAACTAATATGTAGACTCATATTAATTACTCTAAGTTCAAAATACATCCTAACTATGAAAAATAGAAAAAAACTAACAATTACAATTTTCCTTCTAAATGTAATAACCACAACATATACAATATAATATATATATATATTGTAAAGTTTATTTTGGAGAGAACACACCATTCACTAAATACAGTTGAAGTTTTAGCTCTCAGGCAACCCTGCAATGACATTGAGAGCATTATTTAACTCAATACAATCTATTCATCCAACCAAGTAATAAGACAAACAAATTTCAAATATGCACATAAAAGAAAATCAAAAATACTTTAGAAATATTGAAAAATATACACCTACATAAGGGTACCCCATAAGAACACCAAGTTCCATCCAACCACCAAGTTACAAAGATAATTTTCACACCTATGTGTAGATAATACATAGTAAGAACCCAAATAAAATAAGAAAAAATAATTTAAATAATTAATACATTATATCAAACTCATTTAACAAAGATATAAGAATAATATAATAAACGTGTAGCCTATAAGAAACATATAATATATATATATATATCCAAAACGCGTTAAAAAAAAAGAGAATATATCCAACAATTCCATTAAAAAATTAATTGAAACACCAAAAAACACATTAAAAATATGAGACATATTATAATTTGCAAAAACAAATAAAAGCATTATTAACATTCAAAAACCCTAAGTCGCTAAGATAATTTGTTAGCATCGAAATCCCTAATTTGAAACTTAACAAAATCTAAATGAAAACTATAATTTGTTATTATAATTTTTTATTAATGAAATTTTATAAGGTTATGTTAACCAAATAATAATGTAAATTTGTTATTATCATGTTAAGATAACTATAATTTACAGTAAATTTTAACTCAATTGTTATTGTTAACACAAATAGATATAATTTTATTGTTTACACTAATTTAGATAAATGATATTGTACGAAATAATTAATAGTTGAGCCATATAATATACTCCAAAAATATTTTTTATCCGAAACGAAGAAAGCGAGACAACATAAAAATTATATAAATTAATAATACATAAAAGTAATCATATGTTTTTTTAAGGAAAATTACTTATAATTATTAATATTCGTACCAGGAAAAATTAAGAAAAAGATACAATTATAATTTTCAATTAACTTAAACTAAAAATATATCTGTTTAATTTATATTAATTATAAACTATAAATTTTGAGGATATATGGACACTTATCCATTAGTTAGTTAATTGGATAATTAAATTTATCTATAATAGAAAAAATTAAATGATGATATTTATAGATTAGTTACTAAATGGATAAGGAAGAAGAGAATAAAAAATTTAAAAAATTGAAAAATTCAAAAGACGGCAGGAGTTACCGCAATATAATATAAAATATAAAAAAAACCCTGATAACAAACTTTTGGAGGGAAAACTGCGGTACAAAGGTACCACACACTAATTTTCTTTAATTAATATATAGATTAACTTAAATATACCTGCATTTTATCATTTATTCTAACTATTTGTCTTTATTTATAATATAAAAATAAATATCATACTTACTTTATGAATTTATCAATCAATTTTACAGTGAGTTTTATTCCGGTTGTAATTTTTCATTATTTATAATTAAAAACATAATTTTTTAAATAGCTTAAATAGCTGTATTTTATAATTTATTCTGATTCCATTTCTCTCTATTTATCTTGTGCACTAGGTGTCCACTCTATGAAGGCAATTTAATAGATTTTTATCTTATTAACAGTTTAGATAATTTAGAATAATTAAGAAATCAGAATTCTATATTTTTTGTACTCTATATCTCATTAAGAGTTTAGATAATTAAGAATCCTTTTGAATAAAGAAGAGTTTTATATTACTGGACTTTATATCTCATTAAGAGTTTAGATAAGTAACAACCCATTTCAAGAATTAAGAGTTTTATTCTAATTATAATTTCTTATTATTTTTAATTAACTTAAATATACCTGTATTTTATCATCTATTCTGACTATTTTTCATTATTTATAATTTAAAAATAAATATCAAAATTACTTTCCGAATTTATCAATCTATTTTTCGTTGAGTTTTATTCTGGTTGTAATTTTTCATTATTTATGATTAAAAAATAATTATTTAAATATCTTAAATATCTACATTTTATAATTTATTCTGATTCTATTTTTCGCTATTTGTAATTTAAAGATAATATCAAAATAAATTTTCGGATTTATCAATTAGTTTTTCGTTTATCAACTATAGAAAGTAAGCACATCAATAAATGAATAACAATATTTGCATTCATTTTGTTTATTCTTTTTTCCACTCGAACTAAACATCAACATAATAAAGTTTTGAGAAAAAAAAAGAGCTAATGATTAATTCAAGTCCAGAAAAAGCTGATTTATAGGATTAAAACTTCCCTAATTTTTGATGTTTCTTTACTTAACACACTTAGGCCCTTCATCTTATCTCTTCAATGAAGTATATATAGGCCACTATGATTTTTTTTTTTGCACAACAGAATTGTAATAAAACTTTTATTTGCCCTTTATTACTCTGCTAGGATTTCTTCTTCGATTCTTGGTTACCTTTTCAAATTATTATTATGTCTCTTAAATTAGGGCACGTCAAAGATGTGAATGACGAGCTCAGTAAGAAGGCTGCGTTTTCTTGCATTTGTTATTATGTCGTTTTATTTATTTGCATTAACTATCACCTTTATATTTCTTACCGAGTATATTCAGTACATTGGCTATGCCAAATACACGTGCATGAGGACTTATCTACACAGTTTGGTTGTTGGTATGATTTTCTTTATGTGATTGTTTTGGATATTATATTTTTTTTCTATTCCCATTACCTATTATCTTCTTCTTTTTTTTTGCCCAGCTATTTTCTTGCACATTATTATGTTTCTATTTTATTTATCTATTTTTTAAATTTATTTTTCTTTACTTTCTTGCAGATGTTTACTAACTTTTGATAATTATTGACGAATTGTTAATTGTCTTAGTTATTCTTTAATGAGAAGCGTTATTTGTACACACAATGTGTACATCTTTTATACACACACCCTTGAATTTACCCACACTATCCAAAAATTGTGATTTCAAGGAAGATGGGATAAATGACATTTAAGTAAATACAAGGGTGTGTGTACAAAAGTTGCACATCTTGTGTGTACAAATATCATTTCTCATTCTTTAATATTGTTTCTTCATATGAATATTGTATACTAACTTCTATATTAACTTGATTCTGTGTCCCTAAAGTGTCTAATGTTATTATGTATTTTTTTACATTTTTAAATTGATTTTTATGCAAATAATTTCTAATAGTATTTTCTTAATGTTTTAATTTCTACATTCTGTTATTATTCCGTGCAACGCACAGGTGAAAAATCCAGTAATAATAATAAGAGATTTAATATGAGTTCTATTCTAATACCAGATTTCTAGCGGGATATGCCGCCAGACGTCCTGTGTGGCGCGCTGTGTGGTATATCCGGCTAGACGTCTGATATTAGATCAAAATTGTAGACGCCACCATCTTCAAAACTTCAACAGACCTGACTTTGATAGACTCTGATAAAATAGATTTGCACAAATTGTTCATAGCAAGAATTTTTTAAATAAATTTCAGACATCATTTGCACAAATTAATAGTTTTCCTGAAGAAATAGTATACCAATGTTACGGATGGGACAACTTAGATGATGTCAAAAGAGATAGAGAGCAGATGCATGGGTTTTGATGTTAGGTGGTGAAGAGGAAAAAAATAGAGAGAAGATGATTATTTTAATTGAATGTTTGTCGAAAGAGGTCTGGGAAGAAAAGAGAAAAAAGTGAAAAGGATGAGAGAAATAAATAAAAATTCAAAAATAATGATAAAATAGTAATGAAAAAGTCTTTGATGAAGGTCTATTGTAGACCTTACACGGGAAACAAGTGAGAAAAAATAAATAAAAAGTGGTGTAAATGAGAGAAAAGTGATTAAAAGAACAAAGAAAATTAAAAGAAAATAAAAAAATATGGGATCACGTGTTTGATGCTGCTGGTTGTAAAGCATGCAATGTTTGCCAGATTTTTATTTTTTATTTGTTGTTATTATTATTATTATTATTTTGGTTGGTAAATGGCAGGTTGATGTCTCTTCATGTAGCTCTCCTAAGCAACTTTTTGTTGGAAAATACAAAGAAAACGATGGAAACTTGATCACCTAAACGCTTAAACATTTGAAGAAGACCAGGCTTGAACACAAATGAATCGCTGTTCTCAAACTAAATTTGCCCCCTTTTGGGGATTTCAAATGCTTTAGGGATGATCGACAAATGGTTTGAAGGATTTAAACAAGCCTTTAATGTTCCTATAGCAGGCAAAATGGAGGAACACAAGAATGAGAATAATATATGAAGAACTTGTGATGATTTTGAGTATAGGAACTTTTTTGGATTGATATTTGGATATTTCGATGTGTTTGGAATTGAATATCTTACCTCAATTTATAGATATCATCTGCTATTACCGAAAAGGCCCCATATAATAATGAAAGGATGCATCCACTTGTGGAAAGGGGACAAATTTATGAAAGGCCCCATATTCAACTTATGAAATTTATGTTCTTAAACAAATTACAACAATCCCCCACTTGTTTAAGCCCAACATAAATTTCGACTCGTCTAATCCAAGTTCGTACGATGCCCATGTTTAAGGACTTAATATCTTTTGATTTGAGTTCATCTATAGTGCTATCTCCACAAAATATTATCGAAATCCCAGGTAGCTTTTAAAGCTTTGAACCTGTTATTCCTTATGACAGTACTGGTGAAAACACACGCACAAGTGCCTAGTATTTTCATACAGATTCTCACTTTGTGCCCTTATGACTTTGCGCGCATCCAATTAGTGAACTTTTAAGAGAGAAAGTCCAACTCTCTATTGATGTGGCACTATCTCGAAGTTCATATAGGTTAAGTTTTTGCAGTACTTTTGCCACATTTAGATATGCTTAATTTCCAGCCAGAACTTCACTAAGAGTTTAGAGTTACTCAACCCTCAATTTCATGGCAACCACTACTTGCAACTTAGGATAGGGTTTTAAAAGAAAGTTGCTGAACCAATCCACTTATCAATAACTTGTTGTTACCCTTTGAACTCAAAATATACTTGTTAGTAAAGTAGAGTTGTCATCATTGGTGGATTTTATTTCCAAAGTTTCGACCCCATCCTAGTTCTTGTTCTTCAAACTAAATTCCTTGAAAGCAGTTTAGTCAATGGATCAACCGATCAACAAAATTCTCATTTTACTTTACATATATGTACGAGATATTGCTCCCTTTTTAATTAACTTTCTCACATAGTCATGTCCCAGACTCCTGTGTCTAGACCTTCCATTATACACTTCATTGCATGCTCTAGCTAAAGTGGCTTTTACTACTACAAATCAAAGGTTGGGACCTTGTAAAGGTTCGATACTTGAATTGCTAAAAATAAATGGTTAATCTGAGTGTAAAATGATAAATAGGGTATGTAGGGTTGGCAATCCGGCTCATGAGCCGAAAGCTCAGCTAGCAGGCTTGTGGCTCGCCGAGCTTAGCTTAGCGGATGAGCACGAGCCCAACACAAACGGCTCGCCAGCCTGGCGAGCTGCTCGTGCTCGACTCACCAAATGACCAGACCACTTTGAATGGATTCAAGATTGGAATATTTTTGAATCCATTCAGTTGAGCTCCCGCTTCGAATGTTGCCTATAAATAGGCAATTTTACAGTGTAATTTCTTCATACCACTTCTGTAAACTCTTTTAATATTCTTACTTCCTACGTAATTTAATTTATCTTCTCCATCATTGCTATTAGGTTTGTGATTTAACTAAATTTAAAGATTTGTAAGAAAAAAAAAATTTTTACCCTCTATTCTATTCTCTACAAAAGACTATAAAAAATATTAAGAATCATGGATACTTCATTTAGCTCTTCCGGGAGTTATGAAGGTCGAAATCTTATATTTGACACATTATAATTGATTAATTCTTATGATTTCTCTAGCCTTGTTTAATGAAAAATGTGTAAAAAATAGAAAAAAATAATAAAAAATACACGAACCAAAAAGCTGCTCGGCTTGGGCCGGGCTCGTGCTCATACGAGCCAGAGCGCGAGCAGCTGTTTCATTTGCAGTTGAGTTCGAGCTCGTCAAGCTTGGCTTGAGCTCGGCTCATGTGGCGTGTATGTAGCGTGCCTTAATACACGCCACATAATCCATATAATGCTATAACGTGCTTGATATATGGTGTCAGAATGAAACTCAGCTTGGCTCGGTGAGCCAAATTGCCAATGCTAAGGGTGGGGGACCTCTACTACTAGACATCAAAGTCAAGTACCCAAGTAAATGTTAGGGCGCGGGAGGTTATTTATCCTAAATAAATTGAAACATTTCGATTTGCCTGCTTGTAGCTCCATACAGTTCCAACTTCCATGTACTTTTCCAAAATCACCAAATCTCTCTCACCATATACAAGAAGACGCGGAAGCGAGGAGGTTGTTTCACTGCAGATCGTCATGGTGTGTGTATAGGATTTATCATTTCCAGTCAGAATATTATCAATTTCTTCGTTTTTTCATTGATTTTCAACATTCTTCTCAGATCGGATATTATTTTTTTCCTTTTTAGTTCGTGGAATTCTGTGCTTAGAATCGTAAAACAGTCTATGGTAATTATTATTATTATTTTTTGAAACGACAGTCTGTGGTAATTAATTATTATTAGCGCGTGTATTGAAATTACAACTGCCCAGAACTTTGGAATTTTTTCGCGAAGTTGGGTTGAATTCTAAAAAGAGTAAGAAGCATAAGTTTTCTAGTTTTGTGGGTTCTTGATAAGATGGGGTTCGTGGTTGAATTTTCCCTAAATTTGTAGTCATTTGAATTCTTATCCCATCTTTTAGTATTCAACTGAATTTCAAGAGGTACGAATTATTTTGATGACGTTGTAAACTTTTTTTTTTTTGGCTTCTCAAGTCCACTGATGTGTAGCATTTCCTTTGCTGTTTGTTTATCTTACATCTTTAGTTTTTCCTACACCATTCTTGCAGACAAGGCTTGATATGGGAGTACACCAGAAAGATAAACCCAGAGGGCGTCATGGGTTGACGCAGCAGAAGAAACAGGAAATTAAAGAGGCATTTGAGCTGTTTGACACTGATGGATCTGGTATTGAGATAATGTTAATGTAATTGAGATTGATATGCATTTAAAGACTTCACTTCACTTGTCTCTCATTTTTAAATATGTATTCTGTGCAGGAACCATAGACGCCAAAGAATTGAATGTTGCAATGAGGTATGAGTGTTCTGTTTGAAGTTATTTATGTCACTAATTGTTGAAAGGGTATTAAATATAATTTGTTTTGTTTGCAGGGCTCTTGGTTTTGAAATGACAGAAGAGGTAAAGAATGATAACGAACCCTATCTGTACCAGTTTTCTTTTTTCTTTTTTCTTTTTTATAACTTTTTTACATGTGATTGTGTTTTTTATACTCTCGAAAATAGAGAATAACCAATAATTTTATGCATATAGGTGACAATCACACTTTGTCTTTGAAGGTTTTTTGAAAGAAAAAGTGGAACACAAGATCCTTTTCTCCTTTCTACTGAAGAATCTTACAGACGTAAAGTAACCCTTGTCTAACAACCATCAACTTAAAAACTTTTCATTACTAATTACCCAGCTATTTAGCTGCTCATTTAGAATGCCTTGTTGCATTCCATAAGTTTGCCTCAACATATCAACAATTCATGTTCAAATTGTCATGGAATCCATTTAAAGCACGGGATGCTTATTGCTGAGATCGGAAGAGCGTAATGCAAGTGACTAAAAGCTACAGAATGATTCTTCCTAAAGAATGCATCTATAAAAGGAACCACTGCCTGCCATCTAGGAATTAGCATGTTTCTGTTAGGTACTTGTGGAAGGGATGAAGCAAGTATTCCTTTGATGGTAATATAATTTATTTGTTTTAGCTTTCTTGCTGCAGGAAATCAATCGAATGATTGCTGAAGTGGACAAAGATGGCAGTGGTGCAATTGACTTTGATGAATTTTGTTACATGATGACTGCAAAAATTGGAGAAAGGGACACGAAGGAAGAGCTCATGAAAGCCTTTCATATCATTGACCAAGATAAAAATGTAATCTAATGTTATTATATGTGTTCTATTGCCTCGTCCTGTTGATAACTTGAACTTCCTCATTCATCTCAGGGGAAGATTTCTGCTGCTGACATTCAGCGTGCAGCTAGGGAATTAGGAGAGAGTTTCACGGACAAAGAAATTCAGGACATGATCGATGAAGCAGACCGTGACCGTAAGTTTGCAATTATTTTCTTTAATTTTTCCTGCTTCATGGCTCATTCGGAATTTGTGCTTTCGTTGCAGTTTTAAACTGGCTGAATTTACTAAGTTTTGGGACCACTTACCGCAAAACTCTATAATTTCCTGACATATTGTTTGTTGGAATGCCTGATTTCTTAAATACTGGTCTCAAACGTGAAAATGAAACAGTGTACGCTAAATTTTCCAGTTCATAATAATAAAAAAATAGTGAACTAATGCTTTCGTTAGTCTTATAGAAAGAAATATACACACACACACACACTTGGTCACATAACTATCCGTATTTGCTACAGAATAACATTGCATCGAGTGAGCTAGCCTTAAATGAGGACTGTCAATCAACTTGTATTCACTTGCACACATAAAGCAGTCATAGTTTTTAGCATTTGTGGAAGCTTTGGAAAGGTATGATTGGGTGGCAGTAAGCTGATCTGACTAAGGATAAGAGAGAAATGATGCTGAGACGTCTAAATGTACCGAAGAATATTTTTAGATGCTTTACTAATTACTATTGGTGCGTATGTAGAAAATTGGTTAATTGTACAAGAGATCACCAAACTTTGACTCAGTTGATGGCTAGATTGCTAAACTTTAATTGCTAACAATAATATTATTACAGTTCAATAAAACAAAGATTAGGTTGCTCAACTTTAATTGCCATTAATTAGATCATTGGATGTCCATTTAATCGCAACAAGGTCATTCTGTTAACATAATTTTACTATGTCACTACTGAATAAAGCTCAAGAGTAAATTGAATAGTCAAAATGACACATCGTATTGGAGAGGATAAATGGAGGAACAATATATATTTAATTTCTATCTTGACATAATAATTTTAAATAATTTTTCAACCTATTCTTGTGCCAACATGTTAATGTGGGATAACACATCATCCACCATTCATATATATAATCAATTTCTATAGTTACTTATCGCTATTAAATCAAGCTTTAGTTGTCAAATTGTTGGTAGTTGAAGTTGATTGACCTGATTGCTGTGAAACTAAAATTTTGTGATCTAATTATATGTAGAGTGAAAGCTTAGTGATCTAATTATTGGCAATTAAAGTCTAGTAATCATATTGCAATTTGGGTGAATGTTCAGTAGCATCTAAAAAAAATTAGCTTGTTGAAAACACTGTGCTTCCAGGCTGACTTTCTACTGAGAAATACTTAGGCAAGTGGATAATTCTATCTTCTAGAAGTGATTAGTGTTACTCCCTATATGGAAATGGTGTAATGACTACAATAAATTACCAGACATTTGGTGCCAATATAGACCTTTTGGGACTTATGCAGTCCTTAATATCTCTTCCATGCTGTAGTCCAAGCATTTCTGGTTCCGTTTGGTTTCGGATGGTTTGAAATAGGGTAGGTTTAGCAACCGTTTATAAATGAGTTTGTTTATAAATGGATTTAAATTCAAATTTTGTATAGGTGGCATCCTAGTCGAGCCACGTGGAGTTAATAATTAAAATGATATGGTGACTTGCATCACCTGAAAGAGGTGGCTTAATGGTTGTTGCCATGTGTCCAAATTGAAATTCAAAACTTATTTATAAATGGAGTTAATTTATAAATGCTAGCGAAATGGAATAATAGTCCGCAGACTGGGGGCAAAAGTAAATTGCTAAGCTTGCTTGTTTAAGTTTGTGTTGAGCTCACTTGTTGAGGGACGGATACTGAATACAGCTTAACAAGTTGCTTAAGTATGACTCATCCATTCTTTCAATTTCTAGCTCTGCTTGAAGAATAGACGTGCCACGTTTAACTTTTAAAGCTCTTTATCATGAGCTTGAGCAGCTTAAAGCTTTTCTTTTGTTGTCTGCTTTGCACGCATGCTTCAAATATGGCGTTGTTGGAACAATATTGGATTAGGTTTGTTCGTTTCAGTGGCGTGGCGTGGCGTGGGTGGAAGGAAATAATGTTCTTGACGTCTCTAATTGAATGAAAGGGAGTTAATTATCTGTAATGACATTGAGCTTTTAAAAAATTCTCTCAATTGCCACTATAGATTCAAACTTACTTCAAATGCCTTTTAAACTTTTTTAAAAAAAGTCTCCGATACCACTATACTTTAAAACTTACTTCACTTGCCACTGAACTTGTAAAAAACTTACCCCGTTTACCACCCAATCACTACTAGTACTGGGTTAAAAATTAATAAAGCAAAAATATGGAAAAAAAGATTTTACTATGTGACATTTTCCATCGTTAACATATGATACAATCAAATTATAAGTTTTCAATTAAAAAAATAGCCGATTTCAAAAAGTTCAATGGCAAATTGAGTAAGATTTTGATAAGTTTGATGGTAAGTTGAATAATTTTAAAGTATAGTGGTGGATGAGATAACTTTTGAGAAGTGTAGTGGCATTTGGTATAAGTTTTAAAGTATGGTGGTATATGAGATCACTTTTAAAAGTTTAGTGGCATTTGAGATAATAATAAATAACTTAATGAGAGGGTTATTGGTTCATCAATTTTCAACAAGTTATGTTCTACTTTGTTGCTGTTTGGATCTTCATTTCATGCATGCTTACAGATGTGAAGACACTAGAAATGCAATTGGACACAAACGGTTGCACCAGAAAACATTCAAAAGGAGGCGGTGCATTATCTGCTGCTCTTGCATAGTACCTTTTTTATAAACTTTTGTTGAATCACTATGCATATTCTTTATCTTGAAACCTAATTACGTGAGTAATGGTTCTGGAACACTGTAGTTAATGTTAGACGTTAACTATTGTATCTACACAGATATGAGTTTATTGACCCTGCAAATTTTCAGGTGATGGTGAAGTTAATGCTGAGGAGTTCATGAGGATGATGAGGAGAACTTCTTATGGGTACTAATGCTAAATCGTGCGACAAGTCTTTGGCTACCGTCTATTACAAATTATCTGTTAGATTTCTTGTTCTTATGTAAAATGGAATATATTATGTCAATATAGTACAACAACCCTAACTTGGGTGGATTTATTATTTTTGTCCGAGAATGTTGTGTAATAATTTTCAACTCGTGTGTATCTGTTGAACTTGCAAAATGAGAGTTTAATGTGGAATCTTGCACAAATAAAGTTAAGGATACTGTATCATTGTGTTATACCTCTTGGCGGTTGGCATAGTCCATCGACGGGGGCATGGCAACACTAGTCGAAAAAAGTTTGGTTGGTGAGAGACATTCATCGTCATAGTGGTAACATTGGACAGGGTCTTGCTTCTATCTAATGTTTCAGTTTCACAATGGTCTAGGAGGGACGGAGTAGCCCGTGCCTCATTGTGGATTATTGAGCCAGGCCCAATATCAATCTAGAATTGCAAGTACTCATCCAATTCAACCTTGGACTCATCATGATACTGATATATAGAAATTATTATGTAACACTCAAAAATCTGGCACATTTATGGTACTAAACAAATGGTGTGATATATTACCAACTAATGTAGTTAGTGGTTGATGTCCTCACACGGCTGATGTTATGCTGCATCCATACATCTAGTATGGGAACCGTCTTCAAATGAATTATGCTCTGCCGGCCCTTTTTTTTTTTTTTAAAGCACTTGCACTCCTGGCTAAAATGCAGTGTATGCATGATAATACAATTTACTCCCTTTTAAAATTTAGTAGGTTCCCTCTTATATTAAATTAATATTTACCCATTGGTTTTTAACATTTAAAAGAAAAGGAAAAGAAAAAATCATTGGGATCATAATTCACAAGGCAGATGAAAAATAAATAAACAACAATTCAGGGATTGGGAAACTAGGATTCAAATAACAAACCAAAACCCTAAGCCCTAAATCCATCCGTCCACACTTCTAAGCACAACCACCAGACAATGAAACACCAATGCTGTAGCTGTTGATTACCCAATCGTTCAGGCAAATTGTCACTGCAATCCAGCGAGTCCGCGATGTTTGAATTGGAAAACCTTCAAGAGATAATATGGTTAGAAATTTTTGCAACTCCTTTTGTTGTGTTACTTGAATGTTGCTGTGATGTTGAATTTTTTGGTATGCTGTCCTTACATTTTTTTTTGGGTGGAATTTGAAATACAGTAAATATCATGTTTGTATAATTGTATTTCTTGTGATCTTGGGTCTTTTGTTATGTCTTCCTTTTGTCGCGTAACTTGATTGTTGCTGTGATCTTGAGTATTTTGTTGTTTCTTCCCTTTTTTTATTCTTTGGTTTGAACTACAGTAAATGCACGACATATAATGGTTGTAATGCTTCTGAACTTTGTTTATATATAATGGCGGTCGTAATTAATAAATGAACTTTTTTCTTTTCTTTTTTTTTTTTTGAAGGGAGAACTTTTATTCATCATAAGCATCCAACGAAATTACATCAGAAATGAAACTAGGAGGAGAGACATAACAACTCATGGAGTCATACATAGGACCTGCAGCTCTAGCTAAGCAATGCGCTATGTTAGAGTTGTTTTCTTTTTAAAATCAAAATCAGTTTTGTGAAACACGCTTTTACTTAAAATGCTGCTACTTCATCTTGAACCATTGGATCTCCGAGATTGATCTAGGCCATCCATTCCTTTTATATATATAGGACTTTGTGTACTGTAGTAGGAAGAGTTTTGTGAAATAATGTTTTTCCTTCCATCTCTTTATGAGAGTCTCTTGGTGAGTTTAGACTAGGGATCGGAGAGTGTTTGGCGAAATCTATCTATGGGTGTAAGGATCTTGCGTGATTCCTTTTTGTGTGGGTTTTGTACTCAAAATTGTGTAACTTTTGTGGTTATAGTGGATCGGTAGCAATCACAGGCCGGTGGAGCTTCAACCGAGACTAGTGGTGGTACCGAACTCTAAGGCCCTTAAAGGGCCGAACAACTCCTTGTGTTGTTGTATTTGTTCACTACTCTGTTTCTCATTTCTGCGACTTAGGGTCGATTTTACATTACAGTGGTATCAGAGCACACTTGGGTCTCTTGAAATCGACTTTTTGTAATCTGAAATTTGGGGCTTCCGATCTTTACTCACGATTTAAGGCACCGGTCGAACAAAGAAATTTTGGGGGTTTTTTGTGTTCGACTCTCATTTGGGTTTTTTGGCTGATTTCTGTGGCAAAACGCAGGTGATTCTCGGCTGCTACAATCTGCTGGGAATTTCTCTTTCTCTTTGGCTGATTTCAAGACCAGCGAAATCTTTGTCGATTCAACTAGGAATCTCCTCACTGATTCTCGGTGGGGTTCGAGAGGGTCAGTTTGCACTGGGATTTCTTTGTGTTTTTTCTTTGCGAATTGACTTCGACAATCAACTGTCGATATCCCTCCTTGGCGGACAGCAGTACTTGCAAAACTTCTTGGTGGAATTTCAGGCATTTTTTGGTCTAAAAATTAACACCATCTACTGAACTTTTTCGCTGGGATTTTTCAAGGCAATTGGGCTGATTTTCTTGGCGACTCTGGTTCAACAATTAATTCTGCTGCTGCTCAGTTTTTGACAAGAAGGAAGTTTCTTGTTGCCATAAATCTGCTGGGACATTGAGGCTGTTCTCTTGGCATTCTTGCTTCAGCGTTTCAGTCCTCATTGTTTTCTTGAAGTTTTTGCTGGACGCATCAACCTGCTGTGAATTTTGAGGCTATTCTTGAACAACTTTGGTTCTACAATTTGGGCTGGACTGCTTCTTGAAGACTTTACTGCTCTGACATTGCTTCAAGAAGATAAGTCTTCTGCCTTTGGCTTGAAAACAGTGTTGTGTTTTTGTTTTTCTGGACTAAGTATTCTTTGATGCTGAACTGTTTCTTGAAATTTTTTGTGCTGTTTTTTATATGCATTGATTCTTCCTGAAATTGAACACCATTGTAAGACTGCTTCAAGAAAAGTTGTGTTCTTATCTTTGAGCAGTGTCATTGTAGTCTCTGTTCTTTGGCACTGATTTTGGACTTGTTGGTTCTTTTGTGAATTGTTTCTGAAATTGGGACATTCCGTGATTGTTTTTCCTTTGTGGATTGAATTTTCTTATTTCAGTTCTTTAAACATACCAGTCTAAATTCTTGATTGCAAACTATAGCTTTGTGGCGACTATTGAACTGTGTTGTGACAATTTTTCTAGACTTAGTGTTTTTTATTGCTGAACTCTTTCTTGTTTTCTGCTAAATTTTATGCTGAAAATCACAAAGTTTCGATACTGGACTTGTTGTCTTGAAATCTTCTGTTAGTTTTTTAATCTGCTGAAAATTTCTGCCACTTAGTCTGATTTTAATTGCTGTTTTTGGTAGTGAAAACTTGGCTGGATAGTTTTCTTGAAGCAACACAAGTTGCTTTTGTAATCTCAAATTGTTGAGGCTGTTTCTTATTCCATTTGTTGGAATTGTTGGTAGACTTTTGGAGACTACCTGAACCTGATTTAGGCAAGAAAGTTGCGCACTGCTGCTATTGGATTTCTTGCATTGTTTGGAGGTTCTTAAACTGCTTGGAATTCTACATTGACCGGGTAACATCTAAACTAAACTTTTAATATTTATGGTTTGATATTTTCAAAAGAAACTTATCGAATTAGAGTCTCTTTGCTGCCTTTGTCTTGGGTCTCCTGCGAGGATCCGAGAATCTGAGGGGCTGGAACTAGTAGGGTTCGATAAGTATATTTTGAATGGATATTGTCAAACATTGTTTAGTTTTCTTGTGTCTTGAAGTTTTTGATTAATTTCATTGACTTTGAGACTGTGCAGGCCACTAATTCTATTAATTAGTGTCTGCCTTTGCTACTTATTACTTTGTGTAATTTTGGACATAGTTTTGTGTTACTGTGTGTCATTGTCTCTATATTAAGTCCTGCTGGCATCTTTATTGGTTTTTTATCTATTGCTGGGATTGTTGCACTGATTCTTTGTGAATAGTTTGTTGCTTTTTCTACGATGGCTACCCGTTTTGATATTGGTATTTGGTCAGGTACTGGAGACTTTAGTATCTGGCGTCAAAAGATGCGTGCTCTTTTGTTGCAACAAAAATGTGCATGTGCTTTAGATAATTCCAATCCTGTTGAGTTTAGTGCTTTTAGGAGGAGGGAAATAGATGAGCAAGCTTGGAATTCAATTTTCTTACACCTGTCTGATAGTGTGTTGAGAAAGGTTGGAGAGACTAAGAGTGCTAGTGAGATTTGGGGGAGGTTAGAAACCTTGTACCTCACTAGGACCATGCCAAATAAATGTTATCTTTTGAAACAGTTTTTTGGTTTTAAATTTGACAATTCTTTGAATCTTGAGGAAAATATTGATAGATTTACTAAACTTACTCAAGATCTTGCAAATTGTGAGGAAAAAATTTCCGATGACCAACAGGTTATAGCCCTTTTAAACTCTTTTGGTGAGAAGTACAAAGATTTGAAAAATGCTTTAGAATATGGTCGGGAAAATGTGACAGTAGATGCAATAATTTCTTCTTTGAGAAATAAAGAGTTAGAATTGAAAATAGAACAAAAAGATTTTGGAAAATCTGAGGCCCTTATGTTGAAGACAAGTATTCTAAAAATAAAAAGAATTCTAACTCTATTGTTCCCTATTCTTCCAAAGAATTTCTGAAAAAGGAAAAGATAATTTCAAAGGTAAGGGGAAGAGTAAAAAGGGAAAGAAATGTTTTTACTGTAGATAACCTGGTCATTTTGTAAAAGAATGTTTTCAAAAGATAAATGATTTGAAACAAATTCAGGAAAACCAAGGAGAAGCTGCTGTTGTTCAAAATGATTTTCAAAATAATGGTGGAGTTTATGCGGTCACTTTTGAAAACTCTAAAGCTGAATGGATTTTGGATACTGGCTGTACTTTTCACATGAGTCCTATGACGGAATGGTTTTCTGACCTAAATTTAGTTAAGGGTGGCTGTGTGCACTTAGCTAATGAGGAGAATTGCGAGATTAAAGGCATAGGAACCATGTCAATTAGGTTTGATAATGATAAAGCCATTACTTTGGAGAAAATCAGATATGTTCCTGATCTTAGGAAGAATTTAATCTCTTTTGGGGAGTGGATGAGCTTGGTTTTGAAATAAGGATCAAGAATAGATATTGTCATGTTATTATTGATGATTCTTTTGAGCTTATCAATGTTCCTAAGTTGAGTGGATTATATACTGTTCATGCTGTTCCTATAGTTCAATGTGCCTCTGTGACTCAAAGTTTGAATAAAACACAAGTTTGGCATAATAGCCTTAAGACATTTAAGTGAAAAATGCTTGCTGATTTTGTCTAAAAATGGCTTTGCTGAACGTATGAGTAGGATTTTATTGAATAAGACAAGATGCATGCTGTTTGTGGCAGGAATGCCATACATTTCCTTGAGTAAATGTGTGAAAACTGCATCTTATCTTGTTAATAGAAGTCCCTCCACTGCTGTTGATAATAAAACCCGGGAACGAGTTTGGAATGGTCACTTGTGTGATTATTCATATTTGAAAACATTTGGATGTGTAGCTTTTGTACATCAAATACAGGGAAAACTGGAACCTAGGTCTTTAAAATTTGTTTTTCTGGGTTATGAAAAAGGGGCCAAAGGTTACAGATTATGTGTTTTTCAAAATAAGGGTTTTAAAGTTATTATCTATGGAAATGTGGTGTTTAATGAGTCTGAATTGCAGTGCTTTAAAGTAAAATCTGACTTTAAATAGTTTGAAAATTCAGTTCAGAGGTATGATATTACTTATTGGGATGATTTCGAATCTGTTTCTGATGTTTCTGATGTTCCTCTTGAGGTGGAGATGGCTCAAGTTGGAGAAAATGTGAATCCTATACTTGATATACCTGATAATGTGCCTATCGATGAAAATCTAAGTGACTTACCTGCTAAAAATGTTGAAATTGTGCATGACTTTCCTGCAGAAAATCCTTTGTGTGATTATGAACTTGCTAGGGACAGAACTGGATGTAATAGAACTCCTTCGGTTAGGATTTCAGATTCTGATATTGTGTCCTTTTGTACTTCTTCTTTATTTGATGAATGTGAACCTTGTTCTTTTGATGAAATGCTATTTTCTAAAGATAAGAGTAAGTGGTTAGCTATAATGAAAGTAGAAATGGACTTTCTAAATAAGAATGAAACTTGGATTCTTGTTCGAAAACCGAAAGATCACTTTAAGTTGTCTTCGGATGATTGTCCTAGTTATGAGAATGAACTAAGATCCTTATGCAAATCTTCTGGGTCGATCATATATTCAATGGTCTGTACCAGACCTGATTTGGTGTATGCAATTAGTGTACTTAGCAGGTTTTTTGGCCAATCCGAGTGAATTTCATTGGACAGCAATGAAGTGGTTGTTCAAGTACTTGAAGGGTACTATGAATGAGGATTTAATATTTGGAAAACAGTCAGGTGAGATCGTTCTCAAGGGCTTTGTAGATTTTGATGTTGCTGGTAATATTGTTAAGAGAGTCTACATCTACCTATTGCTTTACAAGTTTAAGGGCTGTTTACATATTTTTAATATTGCATCAGTCTAGCTTGTCTGTGCAGATTTTGTTCTGCTGATTATCTTTTAAATTCTTCCATATTTTGTTATTTTGTGTTTCGTTTACTACTTTGTGTTTCTGTGATTATTTAGCCTATGTTACTGTATGTTCATTTCCTAACGTTTTGTGCAGGTAAATAAATAAAGAAGCTATGAAACCGGGATTTGCTTCAGCCCGCTATAACCGTTGGTTTTAAAATAATAAAACAAGGTGGAGATTGTTAGAGTTGTTTTCTTTTTAAAACCAGAATCAGTTTTGTGAAACACGCTTTTACTTAAAATGCTGCTACTTCATCTTGAACCATTGGATCTCCAAGATTGATATAGGCCATCCATTCCTTTTATATATATAAGACCGTGTAGTGTAGTAGGAAGAGAGATTTGGGGATCGTTCTTTCTCGTTCCAGATAGGGTTTCTTGAGTGTGTTCTCTCTGTAATGTTTTTCCTTTCATCTCTTTGTGAGTCTCTTGGTGAGTTTAGGCTAGGGATCGGAGAGTGTTTGGTGAAATTTATCTGTGGGTGTAAGGATCTTGTGTGATTCCTCTGTGTGGGTTTTGTACTCAAAACTGTGTAACTTTTGTGGTTATAGTGGATCGGTAGCAATCATAGGCCGGTGGAGCTTCAACAGAGACTAGGTGGAGGTACCGAACTCCGGGGCCCTTAAAGGGCCTAACAACTCCTTGTGTTGTATTTGTTCACTGCTCTGTTTCTCATTTCTGTGATTTAGGGTCGATTTTACATTACATGCTACCTGGTTCGCTGACCTCCGTACACAAGAGAACTCTATATCATTGATATTCATAGAAAGGCTTTTGCAATCATCAATAATAATTAACAAAACAGAGTGATTTGCCGTAGAGCTTTCAAGTGACTTGAAGACTAACTTTGCATCCGTTTCAACTATCACTCGACTAAGATGTGCATCCTGAATCGACTTCAAAGCTTCACGAACCCCCAAAGCTTCAGCAAATTTTGCATCAAAACTGCTAGCACGCTTTACAATTCTCGCCTCAAAAAAAGAACCAGTGCTATCACGCCGAATCAGTTCGATACTGATACTGTTTTGAGAAGAGAATATCCCCGTATCTACATTTATTTTGGTATAGCCATCTGGAGGGGTTTTCCATCTATTCAAGTTGTGAGTCTCATGCAGCCTTGAATCTACTATTTGTAGTGCACCATTTTGAGCATCAGTCCACTGTTGGAGCAAAGACGTACCGAGAGAGATCACCTTTGGAACTGTGAAAGGTTTCCCATTCCATACAACTTCATTTCGGTTAAAACATGACGCCTAACACACTATAGCAGCGTGTTCCTTCTCCTGTTGATCAGCCTTTTCAAAGAGATCACTGATCCATTCCTTAAGCTCCCTGTTCTAGCACCTCTGTGAGCAACAACTGGTGAAGCATCCCAAACTTTTTTCGTATAAACACGAGACACCAGACAATGGATGATAGACTCGTCTAATTCCATGCATAAAGGGTGGAGGGTACCTACAGGCACGTGTTTTGCGCGTAGTAAGTCAGCAGTAGGTAAAACATTTGAGAGAGCTCGCCATAACATATTATTAACTTTCAGCAGAACTCTAAGCTTCCAAATTTCCTTCCACAATCTGTCAACCGAGGAGAGTTGCATGCTCATTTTCTCTCAGGCGGGTAGCAATCTTATACCCACTGTTCACGATGTACTGACCTTTAGCTTCCAAGGGCCAGAAAAAACAATCTGCAATAGGACGGTCACTAAGAGGAATTTGGAGGATCAATCGTCTATCTCGCTTGTTAAACAAATCCTCAAGAATCTCAGTGTCCCATGCTGAGGAATTATCCTTCATCAATTGGGTAACCATTATGTTTTCTCTATCAGGAATCATATCAGAAGAAATAGTGCCTTTCAGTTGATTTGGCAGCCAAGAATCCTTCCATACTCTTATGTTTCTTCCATCTCCAACCGATAACGAGCCCCATACTTAATGATAGATTTAAACCCAAATATACTTCTTCACATGTAACTCGGGTTATATCCGACCTTGGCATCTAGGAACGAGGAATGAGGAAAGTATTTGGCTTTATAAACACGTGACATTAGTGAGTTCGGACTTGCAAGAAATTTCCAGCCTTGCTTCGCGAGGAGGCCAAATTCATTTCATGTAACTCTTTAAAACCCAAGCCACCCCTAGATTTAGTATAGCAGAGAGTCACCCACCTCTTTCATACAATACCCCGCGAGCTGCCTTTGTCTTTTCCCTACCAAAAAGCATTTATAGTCCTTCCAATTTCGTGACAAAAATCAACAGGTAACAAAAAGACGCTCATTGCATAATTTGGAACCGCCTGTGCAACTATCTTCAACAATATTTCTTTTCCTGCTCTTGATAACATTTTTCCTTCCACCCTTGTATTCTTTGACAGACCTTATCCTTTATGAAAGAGAAAACTTCTTTTTTATTTCTCTTAATGATAGAAGGAAGGCCAAGGTAACGATTATGGCCTTCAACCACTTCAATTCCCAATAAAAAATAGAATTCTTTCGTTCTCCTAAGACATTGGGGCTGGAAAAAAATAGAAGATTTTTAGAAATTTATGGTTTGCCCAGATTCCTTTTCATAAGCTTTCAACAGTTCTTGGATTATCTCACTTTCTTGGTGTTAGCCTGAAAGAAGAATAGGCTACTGTCTGCAAAAAAGAAGATGTAAGATAATGAGAGCTCCTCTTGCTATTTGACATCTATGGAGACTCCCTGAGGTTACACTTTTTTGCGAGGCTGCTGAAAGTCCTGTACACAAGATGAAAAAGTATGGAGATAAAGGACACCCTTGCCTTAGCCCTCTCTCTGGATATATAGGCTCGAATTTTAGATCGGAAGAGCGTCGTGAAGTATATGGTAACTAACAGATGAGATCAATCCATTTTTGTGCAAAATGGATTGATGAGATGCACATCATGATGAGATCAATCCATTTTTGTGCAAAACCCAAACGAGTCATTACCTGAATCAAAAAGCCCCACTCTAATCTGCCGTAAGCCTTGCTAATATCAACCTTCATAGCCACTAAGCCAATCTTTCCTTGGGTTTTCCGTTTTATATAATGCATTGCTTCAAAACCAATCATGATATCGTCCGAAATAAGTCTTCTTAGGACAAAAGTAGACTGGGCATCAGAGATAATATCTGGAAGGATCATCCTCATCTAATTAGCTAGCACCTTTGCAACAACCTTATAAAGAACATTACAAAGCGAAATAGGCCGTAAATCCCCCATAGACTCCGGTATTGGTTTCTTTGGTATCAATACAATGAAAGTGCTATTAAGTCCAACCGGCAAATACTATTAATCTAAAGAGTCCAAACAGAAGGAAACAATATCATTACCAACAATATCTCAATGGCGCTGAAAGAATGCTGGGTTCATTCCATCTGGGCCTAGCGACTTCTTAGGATGCATTTGAAACAAAGCTCCCTTAATTTCCTCTGCATGAAAAGGAGCCAAAAGAGTGTCACTGTAAGCCTCAGTAACTCTTTCCTCAAATTAATCCAAAATTACTATTTGTGTTACCTTGTATAGACGAAGTAAAAAGGGATTGGAAATACTGGACCATGAGGCCATGAAGGCGTTATCCTTTGTAAGCCAATTCATATAAAGGTTCTTCAACCTATCAATACAGTTACGTCTCCTTCTTGCCGAAGCTACTGTATGGAAATAACGTGTTTGAGTCACCTTCCCTTAGCCAAAGCTATTTAGAGTGTTGTTTCCAGAAAATCCCCTTGTGAAGAGCCTCGAAGTAATTTGATCTAGCTATATTAAAAATACTGATGGACGTGGCATCCTTATAGCCACACATTTTCAAAACAAAACCGTTTTGAGCAGACTCTAGATACGGATGGTTTTGGCTGGAGAAAGATAGGGGAATGATCAGATGTAAAAATCCTAAGATTCAGAACCTTTGTGTCATGGTATAAATCTAACCAAGCTGAAGAAGCCACATCCCTATCAAGCCGTTCTTCAATTCCATTAATCGAGCCCCGACTTTTAAACTATGTGAATTGATTGCCATCCATTCCCAAATCACATAAACCACTATCCTCCAATGCTTGTTGAAAACCAATAAGTAATCTGTTAAGATGAGGAAGTCTGCCAAATTTCTCATGTTGGTATAGAATATCATTAAAATCCTCTATACAACACTAAGGGAGAATCAAGGTTGTGGCCAACCTTGAGTCTCCATGAAGTTTATATAATTTGCTGGAAATGTATTGTTATATACATTTGAAACGTTATTAATGGCTGTTGCGTGAAAATATTATGAAAGACAATGTTCAAAAAGATAAATTAAATAAAATTGAATGACATTATAACTGTTCCACACACACATATAGGACTAGTGTTGATCGTATTATTATAACTGAGAAGTCACTTTAAGTATGATTTAATTATTGTAGCTGTATATTGGCCTTGAAATATACAATGATGTCTTTTGATGTCCAAGGATTAAAACACTGGATTTACGAATAGTTGATAAATGTAAGTACTTGAACAACATTCTTTAGGGATAGTATACTTGAACAATAATCTTTATTTATTTATTTATATATTTTTACAAAATGGTGGGGCGCCGGGGGCCAGGAGGGGTGGGGGAGGGAAATGTGTGATTCATACTCGGGACTTACTACTCAAAATGTGAGTCATATATACATCACTTCATAAACATCAGCTAAAGATCTAAATTATATACCACAGTCAGCTAAAGATCTAAACTACATACATCACTTCATTACGTTTACATAATCTTCATAAAGTTATTAAAGCTGAACTTAGCCACTAATCATATACAACAGTTCCGTTCACCACCCAAAATAAAGACTGGTAAAGTTACAACTTGCTTTTTTAACTGGCAAAGATCTTGCCTAATTAACTAGTCTGCCAGATTGATGTACCATCACGCTTAATATTTAGATTGCTTGCAACTGCCATTTTTGGCTTTTCATTTGTTGAACATCTTTTTTCCTTAAATGCAAGTTTCTATATGCATTAGAAGTAAGAACTTGGTGACTGACCTAGGAATAATGGTTATTTTTTTCCTTTTTTGTTGAGGGGTTCTGAGTCTTCCCTTCATTTGGAAGGGTTTTGCTTTTCTTCTTGATTTCATAGTGTGTGAGGGTGCTGATTTGTCATTTTGGCATGGATGAACAATTTGAAAACATGGCGATTTCCACATAAGAGGAAGCTGAACTTGTTCTGGAAGGCATGGATTAAACCAGTGAAGTTACAAGCTTGGATTGATGTTTGGTTGGGAAATTCCTGACAGATAGATCCATCAATTTTCATGCTATGAAGGCCCAGTTGGCCAACCTTTGGCGACCTGGGAAAGGGATGTGCATCAAATCTATTATGCCACATCTCCTCTTATTTCAATTTTTTCATGAAGTTGATGCAAAGAGGGTGATAGAGGATGGGCCGTGGATGTTTGATAATTATTTACTCATTCTGCATCAGTTATGTAAGAGAGAAGTTCCCACATCGATACCTCTATTTTACGTGAACATGTGGATCCAAATCCATGAACTTCCACTTGAATATATGGCTGAAGCTAATGGGAAACAACTGGAAAACTTCATTGGAAAATTTCTGGAAGATGATGTCAACAATAATAAGGGAACTTGGATGAATTACAAGAGAATTAAGGTGTAGCTTGACACTCGTATCCTATTAAAATGATGGAAGAAGATTAAGTGAATGTTTGAAACTATTTATTCAAATTGAATTATAATAAGAAATTATAATGATGTGAAATGAGTGGTATAGATTTAATAAAAGTTTGAAATTTATAGTTATAAATGAGCAGTTGTCGAATCAGTGGTCAATTCAGTGGTATGTGAGATTATAATGTGTTTGAATAAAGAGAATCAAACACCTCCTAAAACTCCACAAGACGATTGGTTGTACGTGAAGTTCAAATATGAATGCCTCACAACATTTTGCTTTCTCTGTGGAATGCTGGGTCATAGATAAATTCTGTGAGAAATGCTTCAATGTGCTAGAAAATGGACTGACAAAGGAGTGGGGACGTTGGCTCAAAGCTCCGAGTCACTGAAATCTGGATTTCTCTAGCGGGGATCAGTGGTTGAGAGAGGAGACAGTTGAGGCTGATATTTTAGTAAAGAATCAATCACTGAGAAATCAAGACCAAAATCACGGCAGGGCTGAGAATGGGGCTCAAAATCTCAATCGCATCGATTTGACTGTGGCTATTTATGGGAAGAAGACAACTAGTTAATCGTGGAAAGAACAAGGTGAATGACCAGACGTCTTTTGCTCCATCAGTGGGCTTTTATATAAATTATCCAGTGCACTGTGAGGATGATGGGCTTGAACTCTTTGAATAGGGTAAAAGGAAAAGGATCACTAACAAGAAGGCCCAAGATAAGCTTTCTATTACAAACACTAAAGAAATGGACATTACAACTGGCAATGTTTTATCGGTAGGCTCTGCTTGGCAGGCCTACCAGGAACCATTATCATCCTAAGTTGGAACTACCAAGGGCTTGGTAGCCTTCGAGCAGTAGCTACACTCTACGAGATTTTTAAATCTCGTAGGCCTACGATTATTTTTCTGTAAGAAACCACTGTACATGCGAATAAAATTGAAGAAGTTTGAATATGCAAATAGGGAAAAGTTTGAATAAAATTTCGTTCTTCTTTTCTTTTTAGATACGAGTGACGTGGGTCTTTGAGAGAAAAATTGGCGAGCTTAGTATCTTGTGAATTTTTCTTGTAAGTCTTTGAGGGCTGTTTAAAGAGTAGAAAATTAGGTGCTGTAAAACTTGGGGTATTTTTCTTGTAATACTGTCACACCCCTGTTGCTTATCAAATTTTCTTATTAAGTGATCTACCTTTATAGTTGATAGCTTATATTTACAACGCGGGATGAGACAACCGAACACTTTGGTTGATTATTATATAGTTTTAGATTCCAAAGTAACTTTTATGACTAAACTCATCACGTTAGAAATAATCTAACTCTCATGAGCCTCTTTTCTTTTCTCATTTTAGGATTAGTTAGGAAATAAGTTTGGTTATCTATCTTTCACTCGTGTTTACTACACAACTATATCAAAATTTGCATAAAGAACAAGTTATGTTAATAAACTTATTTTATTAATAACTTGCCGAGTCATGGGATTGGAAACCTTTACATGGAAAATAGGTTTCCAATCCATACAAAAGTCATTCATTATAGTACACAATGTTACATATGCAAATACTTAGTTTATTCTAATATCATATTATCATATTAAGTGAAAAACATAGGTTTATCAACCATAAACTTATCATGATAGAGGTTGGCATGAGTGTAGACACAATACACATTAAGCTCATATGCAGTGCCCAAATACATGAGAAATTGTGGGGCATCTTCATAGTAACCCCATAAATTTGTCTTTATTACTTGTGATATCCTACTCCCACTTACGTTTTCACTCCAAGTCTCGGCTTGCCTTTCGTATATCTTACGGATGAACATCTAAAAAAAAAATAGTTACATATTGAGTGAGTACTATGTACCCCGTGAGTAACATAATGTTTTGGTTTGCCACGAGATTTAAAGAAAGCCATTTTACAATCACAAGTTTAATAAGTAAATAATGCACAAACCTTTTCAAATGCTTAATAGGGCCCAAACACTAGAATCATCTACTACCCGTGGCGCGCAATAATATCATTCAAATGGTGAATTGCTCAAGGCAATACAATGATACATGGATCCATAATAACTCTGGTTGACCCTTACCGAAGTCTCAAAGAACATTATCGATCAAATCAGACGTCATACTAATCGTTCCTATCTCGGGGTCATGGAATAGGTCATAGCATGGAAACAATTCAAAACAATTCATTACAGAGCGGGTAGGGCAATACTAGTTATGTGTATGCAAGAAAACATTCCATTTCTTGTCATCATAAGACATCAGATAATAATTCTTTTCACAAAATGATGGCATGCCAATGGAAACCAAGACATTAATTACTCATCTTGCTCTTGTCCCTTTTTAAAGGTTAGTGGATGTCTATATGTGGCCCAATACCTTCAAATCCTTGAGGATTCCTTAAGTAAAGTAGCTCTCCAAGTAGGGTTTTATATGTATATTGAGAAAGCTTTGTTTGGAAGGCAAAGAAAGTGTTTTAGAAGGCTTTTTGAGGGTGTTCTAAGCCCTCCTCAATTTATGGAGGAATTTCCCCAATTATTTTCTAAAAGTCTTTGGATTCCACCAATGAAAATGCCCCAAATTGTCTCTAAGGCATTAATACCTAGCCAATAGAAATAGGTCCGTTAGGAAATTCATGAGAATTCTTAGTATTAAAAATGCTAAGTGTCTTCTCATTTTATCCATGTGAGCAAATCCAATGGTCTAAGCATTCTCTAGATTTTTCTACCCTTCACTTAATGAACCCTTCGACTTAATACATTCTATAGTTAAGTCTTTGGCTTTTTGACTATACTCCTATACTATCACATTTTTCTCTTTTCCCTTTTTAAGCATTCTTTGGTTTCAAACATGTCACCCAATTAGTCTTTGTCTTTCTTTTGGCAACATTACCAACCAATGAATGTAATTGATGCAAGTTTAAGAAATCGTTTTTTCATCCTCATTAGAGCATAGAGGAATGCTCCCACATTCTTATCAAGTATAACGGCTAATTAGCCGATTACAAAGATGTTCTTAAATTATTATAGGATGTCTCGGCTAATTATCCGTAAAATTACTCACCGAGTTCTTATAGTAAATCGTTATTCGAGATTTAAGTCAAAATAAAATTTTTCAAACTTTCGCGCGGTGGTACAAATACTTGGTGGTTGTGGGTTGGTGAGTGAAATTTTATATGGTTGTGACGACTTTAATCATACAGTGAAAAGCTTTGATAGTCCATAAACTTGTCTTCGTTCTTTTATTTTTTTGTCTCAATTAAATTCCTTGAACAACTGTCCTATGGGCATAATCAGAGAATTGCCTTAATTTCCAGCAATGGTACCAGAGCATCAGGTTTTGTTTGAGGTGGAGTATAGGAAAAATATGGCTTACGAAATAGTGAGAATCAAGCTTGACTTGTGGTTAGAACAAGTATGGAATTTATTGATTCTGATTGGGCGATTTAAAGCTTTTACAGGAAAATTATTCTTCTATTCTAACAAAGTTGCTAGAGCCAGTATAAGCGATGGTGATTGCGAAGATTTGGATTTGAAGATTGGAAGCAGGATTTATCTCCATCTAGACAGGAATGTTCTTGTAAATATTCATAGAATATTTGCTGTGAATGGGCTGTGGTGTCAATTTGGAGCGGTGTATCCGACAAAGAGTCCTTCAAATATGTTGCACATGAAAGAATGATCTACTTCTTTGTGAATTGGTGCCTGTACAAAAATTCTCAATCGGCTCGTCTAGAAACTGGTGGTTGTTGCAACTTATTGGTGTTGTAGACTAACTGGCCCTTGATAAAATATTGTCCAAGTGGAGCAGGTTCGGCTACTATTCGGATTTGGACAATCCGACTCTCATGGTGTGAGGGCAGTAGAGATGTGCTATGAAGTAAGTGAGTATATCCCCATGGCCTGTCACTAGGTGCCATGTTAAAGGATGTGTGTTACTTCGCGGCTGTATTAACACACGAGCATTGGTTGGCGGTGATGCAAGGTGTGTGTTTGTAGTAATGTCGATGCCTGATGAGTTATCTGGAAAGCCAACAAGAGAGTTGCACCACAAATATCAGCAAGTTTATTTCGACATTGAGCTGATGAAATGCTTGGAATTTGTTAATTCTAAGTGGTTATACTCATGCAGTGGAGTATGAGACTGTCAAAGTGCGCCAAAGTCTTGCTTGGTAATTTCTCAAGTATTGTGTACAAGATTGGAGAAGATGAAGATTTTGACTTATTTTTGCAGGGTGGAGATCCAGTTGGGAATTAAGGGAATTTCCCGATTATGCCTCCAAGACCGTCGTTCAAGGAATATAACTGAGACAAAAAGAAAAAAGAAGAATGAAGACTAAATTAACGGACTACCAACTCTTTCCACTGTATGATTAAAGTTGTTACAACCATATAGAATTTTTACCCGCCAAACCCATCTCCCGAGTATTACAAGAAAAATATAACAAGTTTTACCGCATCTACCAATTTCTACCCTTTTGCCAACCCGCAAAGAATAAAAGAAATCCCAAGATGTTAGGCTTCTATTTTTCTTCACAAGACTCTCTAACCAGACCCAAGTGACACCGAAAAAATCACTCTGAGTTTTACCACACCTAATTTTCTACTCTTTGAACAAACCACAAAGAGTTACAAGAAAACTTTCAATATGCTAGACTCACCAAATTTTCCCTCAACTCACTTGTGTCACTTGTGCATAAAAAAAGAAGAAAACCCCTATATTTATATAACCTGTAAACTTGGAAGACAAGAAAAAAGCCTTCCAAGATTTGGATTTCTTTTTCTTTAAGAACTCTTCTTCTCTCCTTTTCCTTTTCAGTTTTGGATTATTTTTGGCAACATACCTAACAAAAAAAAGATAACTTAGAGCATCCAAATTATCTACTGAGGGGTTTTTTTGAAGTAGTAACAGATTGTTCCCTTGTGGACTTGCTGTTAGTGGGGTATCAATTTACGTGGGAACGAGGTAGAGAAACAGATCTGTGGGTTGAAGAACGACTAGATAAGAACTCTCCTATCCTTTTGGATACTGATGCCGTGAAAAATAATAATTCTATGCATCGACTGCGCTTCAAAAACTGCTGGATGAGGGAAGAAGTTTTCGAAGATAGACTAAAAGAGTCACTACAGAATAACAAAGAAGATTTGATTGTGAAGTTAGAACATAGCCTCCGCTCGTTAACCAATTGGAGAGGATGTTCGCACTGACAGCATAAGCACCAATAGTATGCTAATGATTCTGAAGACTTTAAAAGTAAGTGGATTGAGTTGGGTAAACTGTTGTTGCAAGAAGAGGATTATTGGAGACAACAGACAGAATTTCTAGCTAGAGGGTGGTGGTGATGCAAATACCAAATTCTTTCATGCGATGGCTACTAATCGGAAAAAAAATTAGATTGTGTGGCTAAAGGACGAGAATGGAGCGTGGCAAGAAGATATGGATGCTAGCTCACAGATTGTAAGGCAGTATTTTGAAAATCTATCTGGCCGAGAAGACAATTGCTTATATGAGGCTTTTGAGGTTGTAGGCAGTAAAATTTCAGATGTGGACAATGTAACACTACTTGCAGATTTTACTTTTGAGGAGTTCAAGGAGGCTATCTTCAGCATGCATCCAGATAAGGAGCCGGGTCTGGACGGGCTTAATGCAGTTTTTTATTGAAAAACTTGGCACTTGATTTGGTATGATATCTATTTAGCATGTACATAGGGGCTTTCAACCAAGAGGTTCCCCAAACCCCTTAATAAAACTTTGGTTACACTCATTCCAAAGTGTGACACGCCCTCATCAATGAGCGAGTTTAGGCCACTATAGCTTTGTAATGTCCTTTTATAAAATAATTACAAAGGTCTTGGCTGATAGACTTAAGAGGTTGCTCCCTATTGTTATATCTAAATTCCGGTCCGCTTTTGTTCTAGGCAAGATGATAAAGGATTATGTGCTCTTTGCGGTTGAGATCATTCATTATATGAAGAGAAATGTGAAAGGTAAGAAATGAGAAGTGGCTTTGAATATCGACATTAGTAAAACATATGACCGTGTTAGAATGGGATTCCTTGAAAGAATTATAAGGTGTATGTGCTTTGCGGAGCACTGGATCGAGTTGATGATGTTATGTGTGACCACGGTTTGATATGATGTATTGATTAATGGTAAATAAGTTGGCCTGATTCATCCAAAGCGTGGGATTCAACAGAGAGATCCGCTCTCGCCATATCTTTTCATTATCTCTGTGGAGGGGCTGTCTGTTGTGATACAGAATGCTGTGATCAAAGGGGATTTGCATGGATGCAAAGTTGCTAGGGGGCACCTAGTATGCCGCATCTGTTTTTTTGCATATGATAGATTCTTGTTTTTCAAAGCTACTATGGCCAAATGTCTTACCATGCAGGATATTTTAAGGAGATATGAACTTGCGTCAGATCAGGCCATCAATTTGGATAAGTCATGGATTTACTTTAGTGCTAATGTTATGCCAGAAGTTCGCCAAAGCATCAGTAGAACTACAGACCGTAATACCCTTTTGAACACAGGTTGCTATCTTGGTCTTCCTTCTTTGATTGGTAGAAAGAAGGAAGAAATATTCAACTATGTGGGAGATAAATTATTGCAAAGACTACAAGGATGGCAGGGGAAGATGTTATCGAAAGAAGATAGAGAAGTTCTCATCAAAAGTTTTGCTCAATCTATTCCGACATATAGCATGGCCACCTTCTTGATCCCAATATGATCATGTAAGGAGCTCCAACGTATGATGAACTCCTTTTGGTAGGGTGCAAAATCTGATGGTGGAAACTATATGAGATGGTACAGTTGGGACCGGTTATGTGTCATAAAGGAATTTGGAGGGTTGGGTTTTAGAAATTTACATGCTTTTAATATTGGTATGCTTGGGAAGCAGGGTTGGAAGCTTCTTACCTATCCTAATGCTATTGTTAGTTAGGTCCTCAAAGCCAGATATTTTTTGAGAGGGAGTTTTTTGGAGTCAAAACTAGGCTATAATCCTAGTTATACTTGGAAAAGCATTTGGAATTCCTGGGTAGTTCTAAAGGAAGGAGGCAGATAGAGAATAGGTGATGGTCACAAAATAAGGGTGTGGAAAGACCCTTGGTTATGTGATAGCCCCAATTTCTTACTGGAAACTGCTGAACACCCAGAGCTAGAGAACTTGATGATTAGTGATCTTATTAGGAGAGGTCAACAAGAATGGGACGTGTCTTTCTTACAGGAGCTGTTCACTAGGGGAAAGGTGAATAAAATTCTTAATACACCGTTCAATATTAATCCAAGACCGGATAAACTCGTTTGGAACTTCAGTAACAGTGATGATTATCTTGTCAAGTTAGGGTATAAAGTGGCTCTGAAAGTTCAAGAGAATGATGAGGACTTTCAAATTGAAGGGGAATTGGAACAAGATATCGAACATGCATATTCTACCAAAGATGAGAGTCTTCCTTTGGCTTACTTGTCAGGACTGCTTATCTGCAAGGTTTAAGCTCCATCAAAGAGGTATTCCTTTACAAACTCATTGTGTATTTTGTGGGAAGGAGGAGGAAGCGAGTGCCCATGTCTTTCTTACTTGTCCGTATGCTAGAAATTGTTGGAATTTGGCTAGGCTTTCTGTCCATGCTAACGATGTGGACTATTTTAAGGAATGATTCTTTGATATGCTTAACAATTGCAGCCATGAGGTGATTGGCAAACAGAGTGCTGTGGCGTGGAATATTTGGAGAGAGAAATTCAAAGCTTTGGACCAATGTGTGAATTTGGAGCTGACTTCGTTATGGGAGTGGCAAGAAGTAAGGCGAGGCATGAGTGTGACTTTTTTTCTTTTTTTGCAGCAAGCATAAGTAATCGGGGGCCGAGTCCTACTTCTGGGTATTTAACATGTAATGTGGATGCTACTTTCCTTAGAGGTAAAAGCGTGGGAGTTGGTATGGTGGTTAGAGATGAAAATAGTGGATTCGTGGGGTTGCAAATGAAGCAAATAGCTGGTTGAAAATATACAAGGAAGCCAAAGTGTTGGGATTACGAGAAGCTCTTTGTTGGTTGATTTCAGAAGAGAGGAATAAAGTTATTTTCAAACTCGATGCAAAGATAGTAGTGTATGCAGCTAGAAATCAAAAAGTTGACTCCACTGAATTTGGACTTATTGTTCAAGATTGCCAGGAGCTCTGTAAAGATTTTCCTCACTTCGGGTTTTTTTTGTGGCTCGAAGAGCAAATGGTGTTGTGCATCTTTTGGCTCACAAAGCACTTGAGTCCCCAAATATTTGTACATTAAGCAAAGTTCCAGTATGGCTTAAGGATGCCCTTAAACTTGATGTATTGAATGATTCCACTGTTAATGAAAATTGAGTATTTCCTTTCAAAAAAATAAAATAAAAAAGAAGTAAGAACTTGGTAGATAATATTCAGATCAAATATAGTTGCCTACTTTTTGATCTTCTATATGAATAGTTAGTAAAATAATTAGAATTAATCTATTTAGACACATATGTAAACAAAAATTATGACAAAAAAGGGTTCAAATTACTTTTTTACCCTTAAAATGTCTTTGAACCGCTTGAATTGTGTAGACTCACTTTGTCATGATTTTTGTTTACTTGTATGTTCAAATAGCATCGTTCAAATAATTATAAATGTAAATTCATGTAACTACAATACAACATATGTTATATACACATCTCTCGTTACAAATTACAATATGCAGCTAGAGATGTAAGATAATTATAAAATTATAGAAAAGATTCTTCTGTGAGATCACTACAAATATGAGTTCCCTCTAAAGATAAAGCCAAGTCGCGTCTAAACTTAGAAGAGGCTGCCTATGGTAATACTATTATCATATTGCGAGTACTCCATGTCAATTGGCTGGACATCCACACTCAAGAAATGTCAACTTGGATTCAAATGGCTGACAGCTGTACTTGAGCACAGGCTCAAGAGGCTCTTGCTTAGGGCCCAAAATGCTTAAGGGCTCAATTTCAAGATTTTCAGTTTTTTTTTCTTTTTTAAGAAATTACGCTATACATTTATAATTGAGAATATGTCATTCAACATAATTACATAGTCATTATTATAATAATTTATACCCTATTTTCTTTAGATTGTTTCACCTCTCTCTGATATTTCAATATTTTCATGTTTTGAAATTCAACATGCTAAATTCTCTTCATAATCTTTAATTATCTTCTTTCATATTTATCATCTATCCAAAAAAATGAAAAAAAGAAAATTTTTGCATATGAGTACTACTACAAATTGTAAAATGTTATGTAGCTATTTGTTTCTACAACCCAACTCATTCAAAGAAAAAAGAAAAAAAAACTCAATAAAAGGGAAAAAATTCCGATGAGTTTAGCGTTATTTATTGATTCGTATATTATTGGTTAATCACTACTGAGCCCATTTTCTAAATTTTGCTTGGGGCCTCATAAGCTACAGGTCTGGCCAGACATGAATCCTCCCTAAACACCTAAAATAATTTTGGAGATAGAATATATTTATATAAAAATTAGAACCATAAAATATAATTTGTGAAACCAACAAATACGATTGAAATTGAATCTTTTTAACTATCATTTTGAAGTATGGATAAACAACTAATTCGTGTTAAATCATTATAATTTCCAACCACCAAGGTAGAAACCTGTTACGACTTGCAAACAATAATATGTCTAACAAATTTCCATTAGTTGAAGGGGAAATCAAAAAACATTTTACGAAAAGAAAAATTAATAGATTAAGCAAAGCGATGTCAATAGCTATGTAAATACCAAAAATACTCATTTTAGAAGCTCGTTCAATACTGTTAGTACGGAATTTATTGGCATTACTAATTTTTTTAATTTTCCTTAAGCGTTAAAATATGCCACATTGTGTTTCTAGTTGCATGACTTTATTTTGCGTATTGTATTTATTTTAAGCATGCACGTTTATGTTAACAAGGGTCTTGGCCGAGATTAGGAAGGTTGGGGTGTGTGTGCCTTTCTTGAGGCACAAGAACTTTAATTTCATGCATGTTCTAAAGTTACCTAATTTGTGTTATACACTAGTTAACTTATTTAATTAGGTTAGACTTCTTGCATGACAAATTTTAATAGAATTAGGTAAGTTTCGTATTTATGGTATATAAGAATTCTAACTTGCCTTATTCTTGTTCTACTTGGATTTGGTAACTTTAATTCTTGTCTTGCACAAGAATTCAAAATCCTATCCCATTTATTCTTCTTGTAGGTCGAACAAGAAAGAGACAATGAGCCAAAGCATTCTTGCATTATTCTTTGAAGCTCGATCGAAAGGATAACAAGCACACTGCCATAAAACCCGCAAGAGTTATTCTGTCAATCGAACTTTAATGTTCTTATCCGTGATTGTTTTTCAAAACCCTACATAGTGCATTGATTGAAAATCATACATGTGCGAGGCACTATCCACACAAGATTGAAGAGTGTTAGGAGTTCTTGTTTCCCACGATGTTAACAAGGGCCTTGGCCAAGATTAGGAAGGTTGGGGCGTGTGTACCTTTCTTGAGGTACAAGAACTTTAGTTTCATGCATGTTCTAAAGTTACCTAATTTGTATTATACACTAATTACCTTATTTAATTAGGTTAGACTTCTTGCATGACAAGTTTTAATAGAATTAGGTAAGTTTCGTATTTATGGTATATAAGAATTCTAACTTACCTTATTCTTGTTCTACTTGGATTTGGTAACTTTAATTCTTGTCTTGCACAAGAATTCAAAATCCTATCCCATTTATTCTCTTGTAGGTCGAACGAGAAAGAGACAATGAGCCAAAGCATTCTTGCATTATTCTTTGAAGCTCGATCAAAAGGAAAACAAGCACACTGCCATAAAACCCGCAAGAGTTATTCTTGCAATCGAACTTTAATGTTCTTATCCGTGTTTGTTTTTCAAAACCCTACATAGTGCATTGATTGAAAATCATACATGTGCGAGGCACTATCCACACAAGATTGAAGAGTGTTAGGAGTTCTTGTTTCCCACGATGTTAACAAGGGCCTTGGCCAAGATTAGGAAGGTTGGGGCGTGTGTACCTTTCTTGAGGTACAAGAACTTTAGTTTCATGCATGTTCTAAAGTTACCTAATTTGTATTATACACTAGTTACCTTATTTAATTAGGTTAGACTTCTTGCATGACAAGTTTTAATAGAATTAGGTAAGTTTCGTATTTATGGTATATAAGAATTCTAACTTACCTTATTCTTGTTCTACTTGGATTTGGTAACTTTAATTCTTGTCTTGCACAAGAATTCAAAATCCTATCCCATTTATTCTCTTGTAGGTCGAACGAGAAAGAGACAATGAGCCAAAGCATTCTTGCATTATTCTTTGAAGCTCGATCAAAAGGAAAACAAGCACACTGCCATAAAACCCGCAAGAGTTATTCTTGCAATCGAACTTTAATGTTCTTATCCGTGTTTGTTTTTCAAAACCCTACATAGTGCATTGATTGAAAATCATACATGTGCGAGGCACTATCCACACAAGATTGAAGAGTGTTAGGAGTTCTTGTTTCCCACGATGTTAACAAGGGCCTTGGCCAAGATTAGGAAGGTTGGGGCGTGTGTACCTTTCTTGAGGTACAAGAACTTTAGTTTCATGCATGTTCTAAAGTAACCTAATTTGTATTATACACTAGTTACCTTATTTAATTAGGTTAGACTTCTTGCATGACAAGTTTTAATAGAATTAGGTAAGTTTCGTATTTATGGTATATAAGAATTCTAACTTGTCTTATTCTTGTTCTACTTGGATTTGGTAACTTTAATTCTTGTCTTGCACAGGAATTCAAAGTCCTATCCTATTTATTCTTCTTGTAGGTCGAACAAGAAAGAGACGATGAGCCAAAGCATTCTTGCATTATTCTTTGAAGTTCGATCGAGAGGAAAACAAACACACTGCAATAAAACCCCCACGAGAGTTATTCTTGCAATCGAACTTTAATGTTCTAATATGTGTTTGTTTGGCAAAACCCTACATAGTGCATTGATTGAAGATCATACATATGCGAGGGACTATCCACACAAGATTGAAAAGTGTGAGGAGTTCTTGTTTCCCACGATGAGTCCAGATGGATTCTAGGAGGCTTGATGTACGTTCCCATGTGAGCGTGATAGTGAGAGGACAAGAGCAGCGCATATTGCCGCATGTTAAAAGGCATAAAAGGGAGTTTCTTTTATAAGTTTTTCCTTTTGAATGTTTATTGTATATTATGATATCACTAAGTCTCCCAAGTTGTACTAATATCTTATCTATGTTAGTGGATTGTTCATCCTATGGCAAGGGTGCCCACAGTTTTCCCAGTTGGGTTTCTGCGTCAACAATTATGGTGTTTTTAATTTCTGCATACATATCCGAGCTAGACATATCTAGGTCGCGTTACAATTTACACTAGAATAATTATTAAGTATCTAGGTAGGATACGTCTTGCATGGAGTGTAGGTAACCATTGTATTCACAATTGGTATCAGAGCGTGTTCACTTAAGTTATTAGTGATATCAGGTTCATTAAGATATGGATACATCTTCTGTTAAACCAATATTCTAGACGAGTCTAATTATGCTTCTTGGAAAATTCGCATGCAAATTTATATTTAGTCTATTAATAATAGGGCTTGGACTTTTATTCATACTGGTTACACGGCACCCACTGTCACTATGGCAGATGGTACTTTTACTATTAAGCCCAATGCTCAATTTACTGCTGAAGAGATCGGCATGTGGATGGAATTCCAAAACTTTAAATGCTATTTTTTCCTTTACAGATCAAAGTCAG
>CAVNYN010285966.1:0-32177 GCA_963692815.1 Nyctanthes arbor-tristis | reverse complement strand
CGACGCTCTTCCGATCTGCCATGTCATAACCTATGATGTGGCATGTCACATGGCACGCATCTAACGTGCCATGTAAGTGTCTAATAGCATGTATTAGACCATTACTAGAAGAAATCCTCCCATTTTTTACTAATAATTCATACCATTCTTAATGTGTTGTGAGATCGGAAGAGCACACTGGTGTTGTTAAATTAAAATTTGAACATCTAAGTTATACTTAGGAATGACAACGAGGCGGGTTCAGGGCGAGTATGCCTTTCCCTGTCCCCACCCCGTTAACAATTTTCCCCCAAACCCGATTGTATCGGGTCGAGGTGGGTTCACTTCGGGTCGGGGATCAAAAAATTCCCCGGAATCCACCCCGTTAATTTTTTTTAATTTTTTTTTGGGTGGGATGAAATACTACCATCTACCCGAATCAACACCTTCAAAAGAGCTCTATTTTTCAATATACATTCCTTTCTTTTTCTTTTTTTTTTTTTCACTAAAGGAAATTTCTATTAATCAACCAAAATATACATAGGCATGCATTTGCAGGAAACACCAAGACAACAAACAATAAATAATGAAAAACAACAAATAACACATTCTTAATAAACAAAAAATACAACAATAAAATTAGAAAATAAAAGATCATAACACATATACCATTTATAGAATGTGTGAAGAATAAAAAACCGGATTTATGAGATGAACTTGGCAAACTCCATCCAGATCCATGTGAGCAGTGAGAAGGAGGTGGACAAATTGTGTCATGGCGGTGGTAGGTGGTGCATCCAATTCCCAAGGGGGGGAGTGAAAAATATGTACAAGGAAATCCTTAGGCCGTGTGGTTAGGTGTTCCATTCCCATAATGATCGTCTTAGGTTCAAAACTTCTCATACAATGTTCTTAGGTTCAAAACTTCTCATACAACACGTCTTTAATTTTTTAAATAAAATAAAAAAATAGGGAGAAGGTGTTATCGGGTCGGGTCGGGGCGTAACAAACCCGTCCCCGCCCCCGTTAAGCAATCGGGGCGCAAACGTGCGCCCTGTCCCCGCCCCGTTAAGTAATTCGGGGCGGGTACAATCGGGTATCGAGTTTTCGGGTTTAAATTGCCATCCTTAAACGCCGCTAAATGTCTGACATTAGATAATTTTCAGGATTTCTTCTCTTTATTCCTGCTACAACCTCTCTCATTCCATTTTTTTAGATCTAGATATAGCTAAAATGGAGTGACTAATCGGAAAAACTAACAAATTTTTTTATTTTTTAATTTAAATCTTTTGGTTTTTTTTAAAGGTTTTTGAACTAATTTCCTTTTATTTCACACATAGAGGGTAAAATTCTCATTTCATAAGCATATAAATGTGAAAATGAATAGAATTTACCCATAGAGACCTTTTGTGCTTTTTGAATAGTTGGGGATCTATATGCTAGAAAAAAATTAGGAATGAAATTGTTACTTTTTGCAAAATTTGAGGACCTTTCGTTACTTAATTATCTATTTTAAGTGTTTAATTAGAGGTTTTGATATCCAAGTACAAGTCAACGACACTCACAACACGTTAAGAGATGTTTATAATTTGTCAATATAAGTTAGAAGTTCAAATTTTGATTTAATGACGATATTCATTCAATAATATTCAAATCTTTATAACGATTACGAAATCGTTACGAGTGAATTATCTATTTTTTTTGTGTTGGAAGGAAATGGAGCGCCGGGCTCAAAATGTTTGAAATGCACAAATTTTGAAATTCTTTCATCTGAAATTTTCTTGGAATTTATCCCGAGATTTTGTTGTCATGAAAATATCACAGTATTTTGAAATACCCATGTTTGAATTGTAATGCGTAAAACTTTAAGTAAACAAAAGCCTATTAGGTTATGTGAAGATGTGAACATAAGCCACAAGACATTGAAAGTATTTAGACTGAAAGTATGTGAAGGTGTGATTATGCATTTCTAATCAAGTTGTGAAGTTCACTTATGCCAAATTGCCAAGTTTATTTGGTACAAAATTTTGTGGTGCACATTAGGGAGAAGGCACTTGGTTTCCATTTGGCATATTCCTAAAGCTAGTAGAGTCAAGTTACACAACTTAATTTATGATGCATTTGCTTCCATCTTTCGATGGCATCTTCTATGGTAGATTATTGGCTTGAAAAATAGTTGGAAAGAAGTATATCTAAATGAGCTACATTGGGTCTTTCTTATGCGTAGGTGGTAGCATCAATAGTAGCGACCTTGTCGCGGCAATAGTTCAACAGCAATGAGCCTTTGTCACCTCAACGTATTAATTGGCGCAATTTAGTGGCCTAGCTGTAAGAGCGAAAAATGTTGCCCCGATATGGCTCACTTCTTGAAGAAGGTCCGCAGTATATGGGCCATAAATTTTACTTGGACTTGGCAGTTTTCTTTGCTCTGTCCTCTTGAATTTTCATCTTCTTCATATTCTTTTTTCATATAGATTAAGAAAAGTTTATTTAATAGCATTAAAATAGTAAATTTTAACATCATTGTTTTATTATATCCTTTTAATTATTAATTATTCCACTTTAATCAGTCTTTTTTTATAACTATGCACGTTAAATATGAGCATATAAGAAAACTAATAATTCAACTATTATTTAGAAATGAAACTAGACCATATTTTGAAACTCATGAAAAAGAAAAACTGGACCATCTTTTTGAGACAGATGTAGTAATTAAGTAGTCCTTTTGCACCTAAACAATGAAAAGATTATTTTGCGCAATCTTAAGATTGTTATATTGACATTACTGAACCTATATACTTATTTTCAATATTCTTTATATTTTCAGCTTCTTACACCTATCAGTAACTTATATTGGTCGTATTTATATCTTCAACTTCTATTGGTTATAATATCTTGTATCGAATGATATTTTGATCTAGAACTTTTTATATTGCGAATTGCCTTTTTTTTTTTTTTGAAGAAATAAAAAATAACACTTTATTAAATAAAACTATATATTTTCTTATAATTTTAAAGTGAAAAAAAATATTAAGATTTAAGAACATGAGGTGATAATTAAATGTAAAATTCTAAAAACAAAATGTAGCAAATACTGTTATAGACATAAATTTTATTTCATAAGGAATAAAGACTAGTGATCTTTACCTTAATGAAAATGTAGTGTACTCATCGAAACAATATTTTGTGAATATATCTTCTTATTGTTTTAAATACAATGTCCAGTTAATCCCTCAATTTCAATTATTAAAAAAAAAGGGAAAAACCAATTCCCTTAATATCTACCTTTATTTATTTATGAGTAAATAATGAAAATACATATCTCCAGTCTAATTGGAAAGATAATTAAAAATCAAGAATAAAAGACTTACACTACATTACGAATTGCATTGGCATTAATTGATCTGGTTACAACACTTTTAGAAGGTCCCACATAGCATACATTGACGTGCACTCACATAAGACAAGATGTGTTAGAAAATTTTCAAATCAGACCAATTCAACTGAATGAAAATAACCATAATATGCTGAAAATGGTTTAGAGATGGAATAAAATTACATTACATTAAATGATTAAATAAAAGAAGTCCACATGGCACCAAGAAGTAGTGACTTTGAATGACTTCTTATCAAATTTTGGATTGAAAGAAATATTGCTAGATCTCATGAAATGAAAATATCTAAAACGAACCAATGGAAAAAAAAAAAGAATATATTCACCTAAAAAGGAAAAGAAATCAATAATCATCGTCTAATTAAATTAAAGGGAATTTAACATAAAAAAAAAAAAAGTTAAGACACGTCATTTGTAACGTAAACGGAAAATATCCCACCAAACCAAACGCTTCTAAAAAAGATAGCGACCTAATTTGCAATCAATTAATTACCTAACTAACATTTTGCACATGACTAAGCTAAAAAATGTCTCTAATATTAAGCTGAAAATGAAAATGTCTTAGAGATGGAGCTAAAATTACATTATTATTAAAATTAAAATAAAATAGGAGAAGTGAAGAAATTTCAGCAAAGAGGTAGTGACTTCTTATCAATTTTTGGACTGAAAAAGAAATTTGTAAATTTCTTTAGTGAACGGTAGAATAATATTGCTATATCTCATGTATCTAACGAACTGACTAAAAAAAAAAAAATATTTGGAAGAGAAAAAGAAATCAGAACTAATAATCTATTTAAAAGGTATTCAGAAATTCTAGGGGGACATGAAAATAGGACATTCTTAGGTGACATTATCATGTGACACACTTGTATTGGATGATGAAAAAGCAGCCATGTAATCATCACCCAATGAATGTGTGTCACATGAGAATGTCACATAATAATGTCTCATTTTCATGTCCCCATAAAATTGCTCAAAGGTATTACCATATTAACATGTAAAAGTTGAAATATACCTCATTTGTAACATAAATAGAAAAAATCCTAGCTAAACCAAATGTTTCTAATAAAGGAAGCCACCTAATTTGCAATTCAATTTAACCTAACATTTTAAACAGGTATTTTTGGGTTGTCAACTTGTGTAACCACTGCATTTAGGATTTGTTCCTTGGAAAACTCAAGGAGTTCCGAACTAATTAAAAAAAAACACATGTGTGTTGAAGGGCTCAAATTAAACAACAAACTCGTGCCTCTCAATCCACATGTGAATTTTTAATCGGGTCACAAAGGATGGAAAAAAGAGTGTTTCTGGAGTATCAGAAATTTCAACCCGTTTCACATATTTTTTCACCCTATTAGTGCAGGCAGTGTCGAGCTTGTAACATTAGCCGCTAGTGCTGTAATAGTACCAATAGCCAGCACTAGAATTGATATTTGCGTTCTCTTTGTGTTATTAGTTTTCAATCTAATTTCAATTTTGTGTTATGAAAATAACATGGAAAAAGTAGAAATGTTTTCTTATTTTCATTATTTTCAATTTTTTTCACATAGAAAATAAGAAAACGCTCAAAAAGGGAAAAAAATTCTTTATTTTTGAAAGTGCATTTTTTAAAAATACAAGCAAATATTTATTCAGTATTTTGAAAAAAAAAAAAGAGAACAATTTCAAAATGAAAAGAGAAGACAATAATACAAATTTATTTTATTATTATTGATTTGAAAAATGATGGTGATCTTTAACAGATATATAGTTACAAAAGAAAGAAGAAAAAGAAAAATGGAAAATCTTGAACGGATTTTTAGTTAAAATGTGGAGAGTCAAAGTGATGATGGTGATCTTTAACAGATTTTTCGTTAAAAGATTGGCCGAATAGTGAGGGAGTAGCAGACAAGACACTCCACCATTTGTTTCGGCAGCTGTTTCTGCATCGCCACTGCATATTCGCAGGGTATGGAATGAATATTTCACCCTTAATATTTCATTTTTTATTTATCGTTCTCTCATCCTGAGGTCACCCCTCTTCTTTCGCTGATTGCGATTTTTCAATCTTCTCCCTCTAGCCCTGCCTTTTATGGATATATATATCATCTTCTAACCTTTACCGATTATGATATTCTCCGTTTCTTTCTCATTCTTTCTTCAACTCCTCTCTTCTTCTTCTTCCTCGGGTTTCTTTTAAAGGATTTGATTCTCTTTTCGAGAGGCCGATTGATTTCTTGGAATAATAATAATAATATTAATGCACCTGGGTGTGGGCGGTTTTTTATGAATTTCAAGCTGGGCTAGAGCAGTGTCTGGTTTTACTTGTGCTGGTAAGCATTCTTGGAAATGGGATGCTTGGTTTCTGGTTTATACAAGTGGGATTTTATCAGTTGAAGCGTTGAGAGAGAGTAGAAAAATGAAAGTTGGAAACGATGAGGGAAAGAAATAAATGGATCCTCTCTTCCCCAGGCTACACATTAATGATGCAGATAAAGGAGGGCCAAGGGCGCCTCCAAGGAACAAAATGGCTCTTTGTGAACAATATACTCTACCCTCCCAATGTCAAAGGTTCGTCACCGGGTCAATGACGATGCTGCCTCTTCCGACTAGCAGCAATGGTGGTAGCAGCTTTGTTTCCAAAGCTTCATCAAACAACGTGAGTTTATCCTCCTCCATCTGTTTGTGTGTAGAGAAGCATTTCATTTTTCCTTTTGATTTCATTTTTTATTTGGGGGGGGGGGGGGCGGGGCGGGGGGGGGGAATTTATGCTAGAAAAATAAGGTTAAATTACAAACTCTATTTGGGTTTCAAGTGCATTTTGATTTGTAACCCAAGCTCATTTAGTTTCTTAAAAGCTTGTTCTATTGGAATGCTCAACATGCATAACGCGAACAAATGAGACTGTAACTGGATGCGCTTGAATAGTTCTCCGCTGTCTTCACCAAAATTCTGGAATGATTGTAGGTTGGTAACCGGAAGACATTATTTCCGCCATTTGGTAGCTTGCCAGGATCTTCCCATGTGATGGGAAGATATACTTCTTATAACACCCCAGGAGTAAATTTAAACATAGCATCAATGCCTTCTGACCCGAGAACCTCAGTGCCTACAAACTATCAGAATTCCAGTGCTTCAGGGTGTAACTTGTCTTGGCCATATGGGTTTCCCAACAACGAAAACTCTTGTAAGAAGCAGCCTGGAGATGAAACTGATATTAAAGTACCATCCACTGCACAACCAGGGATAATTCTTGATTATGGAAACCTTCAGCCGCATCTGGAAAAAGAGAAACTCCAAACTGCTGCTATCTTAGAACTGCCCAAGGAGACAGGCAGTGCAGATCTCAAATCAAGGGAAGAGCAGAGATATCAACTTGAAATAGACAATAAAGTACCTCAGTCTAGTAAGCACCATGCCGAAAAGCCTGTTAAAATTCTCTCTAAGAGAGAGGAGAGTTCGGCTGATGCGGCCTCAAGTTCTCAGATTAGAGAGAATATCTCAGAGCCTGGTAGCAGAGAACTTGCATCCATAAATCTGAACAGGAAAATCAGTTCGGCAGATGTGGTAAGCAGATTACATGATCTTTGTGCAAAGCGACATCAAGAGTGTAAAGTTGTGCAAGAAGGAAACACAACAAAAGATGGTATAACTGGAATGATGGAAATGACCACCAGAAAGAGAAGTGCTTCTGCAATAGACGACTCAACACCTTCCAATCCACTACTCCGAGAGAACAATAAAAGTCTGATTAATCTTGAATCAGCCAACAACTGCTCGAAAAATAATGATTTGAGGTCCCCAAGAGCAGGAAATGTTGACAGAATGCAGGATATTTCCGAGACCTCAGTGACTGGCCGTTTACCAGGTCTTGATTTAGATCCTGATGATATAGTAGGAGCTATAGGTCTGGAGCTATTCTGGAAAGCAAGGAAAACAATTATAGAGTAAGCATCTCTAACCAGGTTTACTAGCGCTAAAACGACTTGCCTTCATCATCTGCTGGAAGTAAAATTGACAGCTTTTGAGTTCTTTACATTCTTGTTTTCATCTAATAGCATGAAATAAGTTTAACTCTATGCTATTCACCGTTTCAAGGCACCTACCTCCAGGATATATAGAAAATTTTAAGTGGTTGTACTCCTTCAGATGCTGTTAATCTCACCACCATGCTGCTTTTTGCAGATCGGAAGAGCGATATTTGCTATGCAGTTATTTGAGTTACATAGACTGATACAGGTAAGTTTAGCCAGACGTGTGCTCTTCCGATCTGTGAGAATTTAGACTGTGAGAATAGCATTACATTAGTTTCTGTACGATATTTTTTAACAGGTTCAGAGATTTATAGCTGGATCACCTGAAGTGTTGTATGAAAACATCTCTTCAGGAAAAGCACCGATCAAATTTCCTGCTACGAATAAGCTACTTCCCGAAAATGTTCCAGAGCCACCTCCAACAATTGCTAAACCAAAAGCTGGTCCCCAAAAGTCGAATATCTCCAAGGATCTTGGATTAGAGAGATGGAATTGGGACCAACAAAGAACATCTTGCTCAGAAGTCGACTCATAAGCCTTCATCAACATCAGCATCTATAGCCATTGATGCTAAAGTGGCACCTTGGTGTTTCCATCCTCCATCAGGAAATCAGTGGTTAGTACCTGTACGATCTCCTACAGAAGGACTTATTTACAAGCCGTATACAGGGTTATGTCCTCCAACTTTGGTTTTTATGGCACCCATTTATGGAAATTGTGGGCCTATTAGCTTAAATGCAGTGGGTGGAACGGCTTATGAGGTCCCAGCACCTAATCAAAAAGGCCTTGGATGTTTTTCTAGCTCAACACTCGGTCAGAACTACTTTCAACCATGTGGTATGCCAATGATAACTGCAAATGGTTCAAATGTTGAAGTCAATCAGATGGTGCCCCAGTTTTTTGGAGATCAGTCGGCAGGAGCAGATAAGCAAGAATCAGCACAGGATCTCAACTTTTCCTCAGAGTGTCAAAGCTCGCGTAATGTATCAAGCCAGCAGAGTGGAGTAATTTCTGATGGTGGTGGAAATTCGCCCGCTTCTAAAGAAAGTGATTTGCAAGGAAGTACTGCAAGTAGTCCTGAGTGGTTGCAAGGAGAGGAACTCTCTCTTTCCCTACAATACCAACACTTAAGGTTTCAAATAGCCAATGTAACGAGCAGCAAACACAAGTGATTAAGGTTGTGCCTCACAACCCAAAATCAGCTTGTGAATCAGCAGCAAGGATTTTCCAGTCTATACAAGAAGAAAGAAAGAAACAACGGTAGCTTTCATCCCTTCTCAGCATAAAAACCTCACTGACTAAAACCTCTTTGTGACAGCCATTTTTCCCACTACCAAGCACATTTTATGAATTGTTAATTTACAGTAAACATATATACACACACAAGATCAAGGGATCAATCAGTTGTGAATCTATTGCTCCCATTTATTTCATGTACATTTTTATAACATAAGATAATAGTAATACAAATAGACAAGCTGTGTATATGTTTAGATGGTGTATGGTTTTGATTTTTTGAAAATTGGTTGTGAAAAGTGATTTTGTGGGAGAATATGTGGTTTAAAATAAGGAAAAGTTAAGAATCTACATGTAAGATTATTTTGATAAATAAATATGGGGTTAAAAAGAGTTCAAGTGACAAGTGATTCTGAAAGAATCAAAACCATACAAGAACCAAAAGCTAATCAGAATATTTCTACTAATCAGAATATTTCTAAGTAAAAAGGATATGCACAAAACGCATGGCTTATTTTAATGTGAGCTCGTGTATATTTATGATAAACACAATACAATAGGTGCTTATTTTTAAGATAAACCACATCCAAATATACTAGAGTCTAGATTCAAAGGAATATTAATGGTTGGACCTTGGTTCACTTGGGTATTGTAGCTAAAAGATCAATATCTAAGTTACTTCATGGGAAAAATTGAAAGGTTTTATCATAAATAGAGTAAAAGAACGGCAAAGTTCTTGGGTCTAGAAATCGTCCTTCTACTTAAGTAAAAAGGAGAACCATTTGATGGACAAATCATGGAATTGATTGTGATTCAAGAACCACGCAATAGAAATGCACTAAAGATTGAAATGTGCGAAATTATCATTAAGTTTCATTGACTAATAGATGAAAATTATAAAACTTTATGAATACTAGAATGAATACATACTCTGGGTACAAATATACTTGTGACATGTATATTCAATTGCTTCATAGGAAATCATTTATACATAGTAGTCAAAATCCCATTCAAAGGAATTTATCTCCTTGAGTGATACATTTCTAAGCTAAATCAGTCTCTAATAATTCATATAAAATTGGAAAATCTGAGCAGAAAGCTTGCATGTTATTTCATACAAATGTCTAGAGATATATACTTATGAAGTAGAAACTCTTGGAATTAATTATATTCATTGCATTTAGAATAATTTTTAGAATAATTTTCCACGCATCAAAGACTTGAAAGCAAAAGAAGTAGCAAAGTGGAAATCAAGAAAGGAAAATAAACAGTGCACGCCTCAACAATTAATTAAAGAACGGACTTCAAGTCAGAGCTGAAATTGTGCGTTCCAACAGTTACATAAGATAAATAGACATTTCCAAGGTATAATAACAAACCTCTTATCCATGAATGCCACAATGCTGTTGAATGACTTCTCTTGCCAGGCTTATAGCTAGGATATTAGCAGGAGTTTCCAGCTGAAGTTTCCCTTCAAATAGAGCTGGTAAATTGTTCTTTAACCTTTCCTCTGACCAGTGCTATATTTTAGAACTTTGAGAGTCCACTTGACTCTCTGCATATTCTGCCCGCCATGTTGGAACCTCGAAGAAGCAGCTATAACAAGTTGAGGAAGTCCTTAGTTAGGATAATACAATGGGGTGGAATTTATAGAACACCAACAGTCAAAACTTATTTACAAGTGTATGGAACATGTCTTCTGGTTGCGGGCATCTAAATTTGTAGCATTCACTAATTTCTGTCTCTGGCTGCGCACACAAGTACGAAGGGGAAAAATATTGCATTTGCATAATTGAGATGCAAAAAAATCAATGTCACAGGCACACCTAACAGGATCGGATGATAAATAGATAACGTGTACAGCCTTCAGTTTTAGCAAGAAATTGATTAATTTCATTTGCATGCCTGAATTTTCATCATCTGCAACATTTGAAATGTGAAATTTCAATCAACTAATACAGCAGATGCTGCATTCTCGTATTTAGTGTCACGAAACCTAGTTTGTTATTCATTTCTTGTTACACAGCCTTCAATATTTGGAAGAGAAGGCGATTACCTAAATCCATGTACTGAAATTTGATAACAAACGCATACCCTCAACTGCTTTGTTGGCACAACATATGCACCAATTAAAATTTTATAAAGCAATCATGGATGGTAAATGTGCAAAGCTTTTCCTGCTGATCAAGGAAATAGGAACCATCAGGACAGAACAAATTGATACCATTAACAAGTAAGGTCATGTCACATCATGGTTTTGACTATGTTAGCTAGAGTAACTATTCTAGGTAATGCAATACTCATAATATAGCTTAAGATCTCATCAAAGAATTCTGGAACCAAGAAGTTTACATGTAACAAGAAGATAACACGACAAGATTCCCTTGGAAAAAGATGGCATACACATGCCATTCAGATTGATCGGTGCATCTGAGATGGCTGGATCATTTATCAAAATACCAGTTACATGTTCCACCCAAGTGATATATAAGCCCAGAACCGTGGGAACAACAAATGTTAGAACCATCATGCCGAAAGCTAAAATGAACAGAGGAAAATTACCTTTGGGCAAGTGTAAGACCAACTGTTCCTGTTCCATAAAATAGATGATCGTGTACAGAATTATTTCTCAACTACCTCCCTTTAGATAAGAAGACCCTTCGATGAGTTCATATAATGCCAGAACAATGAGTCAATTATTGACTGTATCACTTACATAAGTGGAAGATCAGAGATCGCAAGGATGTAAACAAGCCTACTTAGATTGACCTTAAGGCTTCTGTAGATTGTTTCAGTAACATAAATGAGTTCATGAGTTGAGTTGGAATAGCAGATTATTTCTTATTTTAATATAGAGTTATTGTCTTTTCTATTTTGGCTTAATTAGGAATATTCTGTTTCTTTTTCAATTTTCCTTCTATAGTTTGGATTATTTTTCCTTCCTTTCATATGTTGGTTGTCACTAGTATTTAAAGGGTTGATTCTGTAAGAATACTTCAGTTCCCTCCTTAACTTTAAGTAGCTGAAACACATCCAGTTTTTACTTCTATATTTTTGAGTAACCATGAACAGATTGATGAATCGAATCTATGAGGAGATCGGGGAAGTTTGATTTATTTACACTTTGTTTATTTCTTATTAGTAAGAAGCTTAGACAAAACCATCTAATCTTATATAGCTTGAAAAAAATACTAATTTTGGCTCATTTCATATTCAACCTGAGCTTGAACAAACTCGAAAGCCAAGCAGGAGACCAAAGCCACACAAGCATATTAAATCGGGCTCATCATAAAGCATTTTGGAGATATTATATTTAAACAATGACAAAAAAATTAAGCTACCAATGTAAACCATTTTACTGTGTTGCTCAATATCATTTTATGGCTGGTGTATATTGTCGGGGAAAAGGAGTTTGCAGGAATTTCAAATACTAACCCTCTTACTGTGATTTTTAGTTCCAGACAAGATCCTATACTCCTTGCCAGCAGATGCGTTTCCCACTAAAGTATTTGCACAATTCATAGCCTATGTCTATATATATATATATGACATAAATAAGAAACTATATGATATAGAACTGTACATACTTGGACTCAGGAGGATATTCAGTGGGAAACCAATTCAAAAGAAGATGCAATTAACATAAAAATCAACATAAATGGAGTCAGAACTTTGCTATTTAATTACCATTAACTGGCCAAAAAAATGCATGCCATTATGACACGGGAACATTGAATTTTGCCAAGTAGAAAATGATCTCAATCAATTCTACCATTTAATTTCATTAATTAAAACCTAGAAAATGACCTTATTTTTCCACACTAGCTAATTCATCGTTGCATGAACTTCATTTTTAGTCTCTTTCATATGATGATGTTATTTAACTCCAATAGCTTCTAGAATTCTCTATGTTCAAGTACATGATTCCACTTGTGCACATAACAAAAGTTCTCAACTCAAAAAGTAGAGAACAATCTAAGCTAGCACTTTGTTCATATCTAAAAGAGTTACCCAGGCATTATTAGAAGTGATATTATGATTCCTCACTTTATATCACTTCCCAAAATCTTCGGGTAAAATTTCCAATGCTTTAAACAAACTCACCATCTTTCAATTTCATTTCTGGGAGAGCATGTAGAACAGCTGTATCTTTCGGGTCATCCGACTCACCTGAAACACGAATCAGAAAACCATAAACATGAGACCTTTGACCAGAAGTGTACAAATTAATGGATAATTGCCAGAGAGCATCAAGTTCCAAAGAGGAGTTCTTAAATAAAAAGTTTACTATAATCTTACAACATTTGCTGCCACAAATGATCAGGTAGACATGTAACAAATGGCTTTTGGGCTGACGGATGTGGCATGCTTACTGTTCATTATGCAAATTCCAACACCAACTGTTGCAGCTTACACATAGCAACTTCTGAGGGATTATTGACCTGTTTCTTCTCATATCCAAGGACTAATGATTTATAAGTAACATCATTTGGACAGATACCTTGTTTTACCATCATAGTGACTAACTGACATGCTTTATCAACATCACTTGTACTGCAAAACCCATGTATGAGTGTGTTATATAATATCCGATCTGGAATCAGATCCATACCAAGCATCTTAACAAATAGCGCATAAGCCTCATCCATCCGCTGAGCCCGACAAAGCCCTTTAAGAATAGAACTGCACATCACAACATCAGGTTTCAAATCTTTTTCACTTAATTGTAACCAAATGAGAAATGCTTCTTCAAAGTTCCCCTTCTTTGTGAATCCGTTCACAATATTTGTAAAGGCAATGATATCAGGAGATAAACCCCTTTTTATGAGCTCATCGAGTAAATCTTTTGCTTCAGTAGCATATCCTCTTGCAGCAAGACTATGAATGACAATGTTGTAGGTCACATTTCCAGGAGAGATTCCAGAGGCTTTCATAATATTTAGAAGTTCAAAAACCTTATGCAAGTAGCCCTTCTTGCCAAAGCCATCAGATTAATGAGTTGTATGCCATTACATCTGGTGCCAAACCTTCTTTTGTCATATCCTGGAAGATATATTCTGCGATCTCCATGTCTCCAGACTTGCAAAAATAATCCACAAGAATCGTGTATGTAATGACTGATGGTTTTACTCCCCTTTTTAACATGTTTCCCAAAACATTAAGTGCCATGTTAATGTCCCAAATTTTACAGTATCCTCTTATCATGGTGGTAAAACAGACACAGTCAGGAGATAAACCTGACTCTGACATTTCACGGAACAGATTTAAAGCTGCAATCATGTTGCCATCAGTGCAGTGCTGGGATATTAAACTATTATAAATATAAATATTAGGTGAAATTTTAAATAATTTCATAAGATTAAAACCCTCCTCCAGCTTTCCCACCTTGCAGAAACCATTGATAACTGAACTAACACAGACCGAGTCAACAGATATACCGGTTGCCGTCAATTTGAACAATATAGATACTGCTTCTCTCCAAAGCGATTGTTTAAATAAAGAATTGATTATTGTAGTATATGCTACAATATCAGGGCTAATTCCACAATGTTTCATTTCCATCAACAAGTTCCAACCACTGCTAAAATTACTATCAGAACAGTACTTTCGAAGAAACAAGTTAACTATTGAAATGTTCAAACCCATTCCTTGGTGTTGGATTTCTTCGAGAAATGCCCATGCAAAATCTTTATACTCTCCATGTAATAGAGCCCAAAGGAGTGAATTGCAAACCCCAGCTGAAGGGAAAATATCAAGAGATTTCATTTGGTAAGTTAACTTAAGAGCCATATTCACCATATTTTCCTGTATACAGCAGTTAACCAGCATGCTATATGCAATAGATAAAACCTGCCCATCAATACAAGTTTCAAAATAGACTCTGAACAGAAGATTAAGCCACCAATCTTCACCATTATTCTTCCTGACAAGATATAGGGTTAAGTCCATTGCTCTATAATTCATGTTGCCTGCAATTAAAACTTGTATCATAGTAGATACAGATCGCACTGTAAGTTTTAAACCCATGCAATGACTAGACCATACAAAGAAGTACAGGGCAGGGGCTGCATTTCCACTTTCCTCAAATAAGTCCTTTAAAATCCTTATTATGTTACACTCATCCAAGTTTAAGTTCTTGTAGCTAGCAAGAGAACCTAAATCCCAACCAGAAGTTTCAAGTGCCAATTCTATTCTTTTGAATTCACCATTATCACTTGCTTTCTGATTAAAGATATCATTTATACCAAAGCCAGCCAACAAATCACACTTCTCCACACATTCATCAGCCAGACGTTTGACATTGCATGGAAAATCATTGCCAGAAGAGAAGTCTTTATCCTGGAAGTATGATGAAGCTGGTAATGCTACACTCAAATGTGAAAAACCTCTGAACTTCCGAGACCTCCACTTAATTCCAGGATAGCAAGTTTTGAACATTGAACTTAACAATTTCATTAACAACGAGCAAAAGAATCTGCAAAATTCAAAGAAAATAATTACCCTGGGGAAGAGAAGGGGGGTGGGGTGGAAGAGAAAGCTAGAAGTAGAACATATGAAATGCAAAGATAGCTCATTTTGGGCTAAAACACTCCAGTATGATGGAACCGAATTACCATGGTTCCAGAAATTACAATCAAAATGGTATCGATATTTGTCTGTAAAAACATGCACTCGAGAGAGTGGCAGATGGGGGCGGGATCATGGATTGTGGGAACGGTGGACTTCTTAGGCATATAATACAAACTTCCATAAACAAAAGGGTGGAGCCAGGAACTTGAGCCAGTTGGGGACAACTCACTCAGCTACAAGTAAGAATTGTGACAGAATGATAACAAGAATATTTTCGTTGTTAGAAACTTTTCATATCTTGAAATGGTTACCTGGTGGATTTCATGCATCAAAATGTCATGCAATGACCTTACGATGAAGATAACCAAATGCATTACTTTCAACATATATGGCTTTTTATTTACCTATTGATTTTTAGAGTTTTGCCACATCAACAAAAAATTATACAAAAAGGCTTATAAACAATACATTTGGCAAAATCATGTTACTTCACACATCATATGACTTTTAAATCCATGCCTGTCACGAGCCACATGGGTGTTCGTAGAAGATTTTGTACAATATTTTTGAACGAGTGTAGGAATTCTGATTTTTAACTTGAAATCACCATCATATCATCATTATTTTTTCTTGTCAATTTACACCTTGAGTAGAGTAAAGAACCGTAAGGAGTAATGACTGCTTTCTATCAAGATTACACGAAACAATTCAATCTCCATGAACAACCGCCACCACTGGTCCTTTGCTGGCTCCACAAGTGCATCCTTTCCTACATTTTCTAGAACTTGAAAACCGAGATGAATACTGCATATAACGTTTCCAGGGTATTCTAGGGTAAGGTCCACCAGACACTGGGGAGAGTTATTTCAGTACTCGCTGTCAATAATATCAATAGAGATATTCGAAAAGTGCAGAGTCAATTTCTTTATCACAAGGTCACATGGCATTTTCAATATATCTTGCTATCCATCCAGCTGCAAACGACCTCAGCAAAAATCTCACTCATTTAACATGTGTTACCTTCACATACTACTCATATCTTTTCTACAGTAAAAAAAGATTCTTTCGTTGTCAGCCACATGCCAATATTTTAAATATCAAATATTAGCATGTCGGAACTCTGAACTTATGTCGCGAACTCATAATCTGTTATCTCATTTCTTTCTGATGCTGCTAAACTCTCAAAACCAAATTTCAAGGTGAGGATTGCATTGAATAGATAAACATAAAAGAATGCTCACAAGTCCATCAGTAGAATGTTTTAAGAGGATGAGCAGTTTGGCAAAGGTGAGAGGAGCGATGACCACTCATTGATTATGTCTTGCTAAAAGCAGAAATATTCCAATGACTGGCATAAAGGTGGGGAGCTTCTCAAACAGAACATTTCCAAGTACCATATAAATCTTAAACTTAAAACTAAAAAAGAAAAATGGAAAAAAAAATAACAAATAAGAAATATTCTCAAAATCCTAAAGAATGATAGTAACATTTATACTTTTCCGAAACAGAAATTCTAAAACAAAAAGTACACTAGTTACCAACTTCTCAAATTCAACCTATGCATCACTCAAGCAACGTATCGAACACTTGGCAGTCAAACTGAATTCATTCACATAACACAAGAAGAGGAGTGACGAAAACATGTGAAATTATTAACTTCATCTTTCCTACTAAAATAGTTCATTCAACAAAAATTCAGCCAAAATTACCATCTGAAGCCGCTATGTTCTCAGGTGACTGCATAGCAAGTTCCGGTAATTGCCGAGAAACCTGACAGCAAGGCGAGAGTGGGGGAAATAGAGAGAGAATTGCAAATTTGCCCCCAATAATGGTCAAATATTTGACAATTTTGATGCGGGCCCCACTTGAAAAGAAAAAAAAATTTTAAACCCACACTTAAATCCCCCGCCCCCGAAAACCATTTTTGAGCCGGACCCCCCCCCACTCCTCCCCTCTCTCTCTCCCCGAGCAACTCCCCCGCACCGCACCGTAAGGCACGCCACCCCCACCCCCCCACCCCACCCGACCCGATACCAGAACCCATCTTCGTCGGCCGGACTGCTCTAATACGGCTACTTAAAGTCAACAGGGTGCTTTTTGTTTGTTCCAAAAAAATCAAGCACGAGAAATACTGCTCAAAATTGCGTCGTTCGGGTGACGACTCTTCCAGTGTTGATTTTCTTGGATTTTTCGGTGGAGTCAACTTTCCAAGTCATTCATTAAGGTTCTTAAGTTCTCGACCTTCTCACTCCTTTGATCCAAGTTTCCAAATTCCATTTCTTTTCTTTCTTTGATAATAAATTAAGAGGGTATTGGGTGGCGGTACTGTAGAGATCTTGGATATGGTGAGTCCCGACAGAAAACCCAGGATCAAAGATGCATCTTTTCGCCGTTTATTCTCTGTAGTTTCGATTACTCTGTTTGGGGTTCTGTTATTAATTTTTCTGTTGAGGACAAATTCCATTGCAGATTTAAGTTTCACACGTTCAGATGAAGCTGATGTAGATGTTGGATTTACTCGTCGATCTACTATTAGTAAGAACTTGAAGCTTCCTAAACGTAATGAGTTATCCATTTCATTGGAAAAGCGTAATCAAATGCCCCCTAGGAATTTGGATTTGTATCCCACGTTATCTAAGAATCATATTGTCATTGTATTGTATGTTCATAACCGGCCCCAATATCTGCAAGCAGTGGTGAATAGTCTTTCCAAGGTTGAGGGAATTAGTGAAACTCTATTGATTGTGAGTCATGATGGTTACTTTGAAGAGATGAATAAGATTATAGATGGTATTAAGTTTTGTCAAGTGAAACAAATTTTTGCCCCCTTTTCACCCCACTTGTTTTCTGATAGTTTTCCGGGCACTTCACCGACAGATTGTATAGACAATCAGAATGCAATTAAGGATCACTGTGTAGGAAATCCAGATCAATATGGCAACCACCGGTCGCCAAATATTGTTTCATTGAAGCATCATTGGTGGTGGATGATGAATACAGTATGGGATGGGTTAAATGAGACAAGTCAGCACTCCGGTCATATTGTTTTTATAGAAGAGGACCATTTCATTTATCCAAATGCCTATCGTAATTTGCAGATATTAACGAAACTGAAGCCAGAAAAGTGTCCAAGTTGCTATGCTGCAAATCTGGCACCATCTGATGTGAAGTCAAGAGGAGAAGGGTGGGATAGTTTAATAGCAGAGAGGATGGGAAATGTAGGTTACTCATTTAATCGAACGGTATGGAGAATGATACATAAAAAAGCAAGAGAATTTTGTTCTTTTGATGATTACAATTGGGATATAACAATGTGGACAGAAGTTTATCCTTCATTTGGGGGGCCTGTCTACACATTACGGGGACCCAGGACAAGTGCTGTTCACTTTGGGAAATGTGGTTTACATCAGGGTCAAGGTGAGAAATCATCTTGTATTGATAATGGTTCTGTGAATATTCGAATAGAAGATATAGATAGAGTTCTTAATATTCAATCGAACTGGGGAGTACATGTATATAAACACCAAGAAGGGTATAAAGCTGGGTTTAGGGGTTGGGGGGGCTGGGGAGATACAAGGGATCATCAACTTTGTTTGGAATTTGCAAGGATGTATGGCATCTGGGAGGCTGGCGAGAAGTGACATGTATCTGTTCTGCTAAAGATTGGCCTAAGACTCGACGTTGAAGGAAACATTACTCTTCAGAAGAGCAGTGGCATTTTTCTTAACCTTACTAATAGGTTCAAACGGTAAGGTCTAATTTTTGCATTTACAACAGTGTTATAGCTGGTAGAAGAATTCGTCTGTAATACATATTAGGCAAAAATTGAATTTTTTTTTTTGACACTTGTAATGCTAGACATTTATTTTACTTAAGTGACTTTCTCTAGGATTTCTTGCTGCTTATCACACTGTTCATGCGGTTGGTTAGCTCTTTTGCTGGAATCACAATGTCATTGTATGGCAGATAATAACTTGAATATGCATCCTGAAAATAATTGTTGTTAGTGCTGTGATCATATTAATTCCATGTTTCAGAATTATAGTTCTGTGTATTTTTATCACTACATGCTGTTCTTTTCATCTATTATTTTCTTTAATTTTGTTTTTATGGTTTTCAAATTTGATAGTTTTAGAAGCCTCTAGTTCTACACTAAAGAGGGTCTTCTTTTAAAATTGATGCTATCCTTTTGGATGGTAAAATGACTTGCAAAGTATCAGAAGAAGAGAGAAGAATCTGTAAGGAAGAAGATTACAATATTTTTTCATCAATAACAGTCTGCCAAATAATGAAATTCTAAATTCCGATTTCATGGGGTACAATGTTCAGCTCTAATCAAACTTAAGTAATTAGCATTCACACGATTAGACATAGTTCCAGATATGCTACCGAATATAAAATGAAATGTCTTTCAATTCCTATTTCTCCTGATCCACATCTTTATTCTCATCCTTGTGCTTTTGAATCGTAAGTTTAGTAAAATTTTAAAAGCTTTCAGTTGCTATTGTGTACACCGTGTCGATAATGGAAAACGACTTTATCTGCTCAGTGCCTCCTTCCCCTCCTTCCCCTTTCAAAATCAAGAAAAATAATTTAAGTTGCAGATTTTGGTGATAGTAAATAAGCTAAAGGTCTTGCTGGCTGTTCATAACAAATGAGAGGACCAGATATTCTGCTTGAAGAGGTGAATTCATGCTGAAATTGATGACTTTGGTCATGTGTAGTGTCTAATAGACAAATTATATTGTGCTTTGGCCCTTTGAGTTTAGTTCATCAGTTACTATTCCTGAGAAGTTGTATTTGATGGAAAAAAGCATCATTTTGTTGTTTATACTAGAACATACCATAATTTGGCAAGTTCTCTAGAAAGTTGAAATTCAGAGTTTCACTTTGCACAGTAAGCATGTGTGCGCACGTGTGTCTTCTTCACTTGTCTTGTTCATTAGTTGAACCGTTTTGTTATTATATAATTACATAATAGTCCATATACTGTAATTGACTTTCGGCTCACATAAAATTGTCTTAACCTTCAAATGAGGTAATGATATGGAAGGCTAGAATGGAACCATTGTTGTAATATAATAGAATCTATTTGAATTATTCAATGGCATGTCGAGCAAAGCCTGGAAGTTTGAGTTTTATTTATCATGCAATTTTCTACTGGATTTTCCATGAATAATTGTTTCAAAATGTTTCTTTTTTATTGATTCAGCATCAGAGAAAAAAATTTTGTTCCTTTACATTAGTTGGAAGATTACTGTTTCGAGCTTAAAATTTTGATTTATTTATTTTGAACAATTTTGGGAGATGACTATTTTTATTTTTATATCATATTGGTTCTATTATGTTTGATGTTGGATTGTTTAGGCTGCGTTCTCTTTGCTGTTTTGAAACTGTTTTCTGTTTTCAATTTTCTAAAATAGTGAAAACGCCTCATCTTTTATATCTTCAAAAATGTAATTCAGAAAACAACTTTAAAGTTTGTAAAGAAAACAAAAAATGGCTCTTTCTTGTTTTTAATGTTTTCTGTGTTAAAAGTTGAAAATCTGGAAAATGTATTTTCAGATTTTAAACTTTACATTAATTACATATAAATCCTAACTTTTATTTCTATATTCATTTTAATCTCCGAACACCATTGTTGGTGCGAGGTGGTGTCGACCTCGCACCACCATAAAACAACTAGTGCCTACAACAATTAGGCTTAACCCCATTGGCAATGGAACATCCAAATCTGGTGGCTGACAACACCATCTAGTGGTTTCGTGATGGTGGTTTTGTTGGCCGTTGTGAAACCACTATATGGTGGTCCCGACCAGCATAGTGGTTCGCGCAGACCACTAGATGGTTGTTGCCACCACCATCTAGTGGCTGATAAGGTGTAAATATATGGGGTTAGTGGCTAAAGATGATGACCAATTTGAAAAATCTAAGACATCCACGCAATTTTTATTATATAATTTATCATTTTTTTAAAAAAAAATATCAAACCAAACATGTCTAATTTCTAGTTCTAAAAACAGTTTTTTTTTTTTTTTTTTTTCAAAATGATAAACATAACGTTTTTTTTCATTTTCTCAAAATAGAAAACACAAAATATATTTTTAAATAAAAACAGAAAATTGAAACACATGGAACACAGCCCTAGTTTTTGCATCCAAAGGCAGCATGGCCGTGGCTGCCCTCTTATCCTTGTTCTCAAAGGCACAAGGTGTGGCAAGGCGTTGAAGCCACACCTTGTACCTAGCTGCAAGAGTGGATGGTCAGTAAGTGTTGGCTCTTCTGCTGTTATGCATGATTTGAGGGATGATTCTAGTCAAGTACTCAAATAATTAGCTTGAGGGCCATCTCATATCTAAATCTGTGAACAGGAGAACTTATTTTACCATCACGTAATGTAAGGCTTTGCTTTAGTTGGGAACAGCTGACTGAGCAGTCTACTCTCACATTGCTTAATGCTCAGACACAAACTACATAAGATTTGTAAATTCCACATGCAATTTAGAGACAAAAAAATTGTGAATACATCACATTTGTCATGGCAAGTAACATTCATGACCATGGAAACATAGAATTCAATCTCTGTACAACAATTTCTATCTTTTTACTACAATATTTAAGGAAAACGCATCATATAAAGCAGAAAGATAAATGCCATAAGAGCTCTTTTAAATGCCCTGTGATGTTCAAACCATCCTCCCCCACAACGGCTGTCAATCAACATGAGAGTTTGTAGCATGGCCAAATTTATTATTTAATTAGGACTTCTATATCCACTTGTCTTGTCTCCATTTGTTACCACTATATTATTGGAATACTGGAATTTTTCCCATATTCATTGCACATGCTCATAGTCAAGACCAAAAATCACAGTAAATTAAATTAACAAGGGGAATCTCAGAAAAGGAAACTGGGCAAGCAAAATAACAGACCCTTCAGAATTACAACTCAAGTTGTGCTTTCCTACTGTTAAAACGAGATGCTGTTGAGCCGACTTCTTTCTCTTTTTGCCCCTCAAGGAGCATTAGCTGCCATTTCCATTTTTTTTTTCTTTTCTTCACACTTGTCTTGTCTCCATTTGTTACCACTATATTATTGGAATACCGGAATTTTTTCCATATTCATTGCACATGCTCATAGTCAAGACCAAAAATCACAGTAAATTAAATTAACAAGGGGTATCTCAGGAAAGGAAACTGGGCAAGCAAAATAACAGACCCTTCAGAATTACAACTCAAGTTGTGCTTTCCTACTGTTAAAACGAGATGCTGTTGAGCCGACTTCTTTCTCTTTTTGCCCCTCAAGGAGCATTAGCTGCCATTTCCATTTTTTTTTTCTTTTCTTCACACTTGTCTTGTCTCCATTTGTTACCACTATATTATTGGAATACCGGAATTTTTTCCATATTCATTGCACATGCTCATAGTCAAGACCAAAAATCACAGTAAATTAAATTAACAAGGGGTATCTCAGGAAAGGAAACTGGGCAAGCAAAATAACAGACCCTTCAGAATTACAACTCAAGTTGTGCTTTCCTACTGTTAAAACGAGATGCTGTTGAGCCGACTTCTTTCTCTTTTTGCCCCTCAAGGAGCATTAGCTGCCATTTCCATTTTTTTTTTCTTTTCTTCACACTTGTCTTGTCTCCATTTGTTACCACTATATTATTGGAATACCGGAATTTTTTCCATATTCATTGCACATGCTCATAGTCAAGACCAAAAATCACAGTAAATTAAATTAACAAGGGGTATCTCAGGAAAGGAAACTGGGCAAGCAAAATAACAGACCCTTCAGAATTACAACTCAAGTTGTGCTTTCCTACTGTTAAAACGAGATGCTGTTGAGCCGACTTCTTTCTCTTTTTGCCCCTCAAGGAGCATCAGCTGCCATTTCCATCTTTTTTTTCTTCCCCCCCCCCCCCCGGCTCTGCTTACTGGGCGCGAACATTTGCCCATCACTATGGGATAGTCCTCAATTTGGCGAATCCCTCGGTGACGTCTATGCCAGGCTCACTGCCCAGCTGGGTCAAAACATTGAAAAAGCAGCTCTACCAAGTGGAGTGGAAGAGAACCATCCTTGATATAATGTAATGGACCGGAATCAACGGAGCTCCAACAAGCAAACACATTCTATATGGGGAGTGTGAGGGAACATGTCCACTGGTTGTAGGCTTCTCAATTTGTAGCATCCATTTATGTTCTGCTCTGGCTGCATCCAAGGATTGAGAGAAACTGCTTATAATGATTGATAAAACAAATTTTTAAGCAATAAAATGCTACTTACCACGCCATGACATAGGTAATCAAGGTCACGTGCACATGTGGCGGGATTGCATGATACATAGATGATGCGTGCAGCCTTCAATTTCAGCAAAAACTTAATTAATTTCATATGCATGCCTGGACGATTAGGATCTGGAGAAATATAAATAATACAAAATGTAAGTAATTCAAATACAGTTATTTAGTATCACCAGTTTCAGCAACCTAGTCAGTTGTCCATTTCATGTTGCAAGAAAGATAATACATCACAAAAAAGCTAAAGAGAATATCCACACATGCATCGTATAGAAAGTTGGTCAAAGTCTTGTATAAAAGAATAACTGAACAGCAAACGATCCATCTGACAAGAAGATAACCTGTAATGACAATGTCAGGCTTAGGAAAATAGTTTCCAAAATCCTCTTTAATTTTGTTAAGATCCCCCTGCACAAATGTGGCATTACATATGCCATTCAGACTGGCATTACGGCGTGCATCTGAGATGGCTTGATGAACTATCTCAAAACCATAAACATGTTTCACCCTAAGCATATGAACCATAAGAGACAAACGTTAGATGCACAAACCATTACGCCCAATACCAAAATGAATAGAGGATAATTACCTTCTGGCAAGTGTAAGACCAATGGTTCCAGTTCCGCAGAATAAATCCAGAACTATTTCTGAACCATCTTCCTTTAGACAGGCTGCTTTCTCTATTAATTTATAAAGAATCTCTGCCTGCATGGCATAAGCAATCTCACAGTCTTACTGAAGATTGGAGATAATGGGAAGAATAGATGAGGGAATAAATGAGCCCACTTCAACTGAGCTTTAAGATTCACTGGCTTGGATTGGTACCATAAATGAACCCGCTTGCTAATTCAAGCTAGTATTATTGCTTATTTGCTGAGAAACGGAATCTGAGGGTACTCAAAGTGCATCAGAGAAGGTGGTATCTTTAAACAGTGACATCAAACTGAAATAAAAATATAAGCTATAAAATGGAGTCATTCAATACCCGTTGTTCCCTGTTCCATACCTGGTGTGTATTTGTCTGAAAAAAGGAGTTTGCCGAAATTTGAAATGCTAATCCTCTTAGCTTCTCTGTAATTGTTGATTTGCCATAGAGTGTATGCTCCTCCTCCCCGACAGATGTATTTCCCACAGAAGTGTTTACATTGTTCACAATACTTACCTACACTCCAAAAAGAATACGAAACCAAATTATAAAATACATCTGAAACGTATTGGGAGACCGTATGGATTAACTGGCCTTCAGGAAACAATTGAACATAAGAAGCAAGAAACAGTAGTATCAGCCTGCAATGATTTACCATATTAGCAAAAATATTTGCAATTCTACCACAAAAGTAAATTTGGAGAAGTCGCATTTTATCTCCACTATTTGTCCTCAATTTAATGTGATTCACGACCAAAAACCATAGCCTAAAAGTTAAACCAAGATTTTTATTCAACGGATCCCTTAATTCCATATGTCCGGTCACATTAGCTCAAAATATATCTGTAGCTCTATTTTAATATTCTCGACTCTACTTCAAAATTCTATAATTGATCAACATAATTTCAATTATGCACACAGCAACATTGCTTGACATGAAATCCTAGGGAACTATCTAGGCTAGTAGATGAGATCATTAGAGGTTGCAATAGACTTCCCTTTATAAATCATTATCAACTATCTGAGATAAGGATAAAACTTATTCTAATTAAATTACCTACCACGTCAGGAATACTTGCAACTCTCTCTACCAGGTGATTCAGCAGCTCTGGCTTGTATGAAGAAGTCACAAAATTAACCATTAGCTCTGGCTGGCCAGACTCAATATTCCTGAAATAGAGATATATATATATAACTGGACACTAAATTATGTTGTCAAAGGCATAAGTAATTTTAGATGCTACAAAATTCCCCTTTTCCATGGAAAAGGTGTGCTACGATGCATTGCTAAATTTACCAGGAAACGAGAAATATATTCGTATGAGGAAACTATAATAAAACCAATAGTCCAAACCCCTTCCCCACCCCCCTCCCCCAAAAAAAAGGGGTTCAAAAAGTATCAATAGAAAGGAAAGAGGATAACTTGTGATATGTACACAGCGGGTCAAGCACAGTCATCCATTTGCTTTGAGCAGAATGCTTCCATTACAAATTATCAAAAGTGCAATCACCATGGACAACTATTATACCTGCCAGATCTGAGCATCAGATGCTTCAAAAAGCCACCATGAGAGTGCACATCATATGGAGAGAGACCAAACTGTGGATCTCTCCAACAATCTTGAATAGCTGCAAGAACCTATAAATCAGAGACGGAATATAATGCCACATTGATTCACAGAAAGCCATTAGCTCATGAAATGCAAAAGGGGTGAACAGAAAATTATATAGTTAATCATTCCAAGTTCTATCTACAAACTTTTCAAGTCTATATACAGACAAAAATATGTCAAATAATCTCCACCAATTAATTCTCCAAAGAATTAGTTAAACATAAATTAACTGTTAGGTTAACTATGTTGGCATGGACTTGTTGCCCAGACTTTCCACTCTTAATGATTTGTCTTGTGATATAACATGTAAATGGATAGACGAAAAGTACCAACCAATTTTTCCCATCGATTATCCTTTCATCTTCTTAAGATATGCACCCGGAACTTCAAAATCCCAACACCTCACATGAACGAACAATCCTTAGATATACTTCCAAATAGCACAAGTGCAATAATGAGTAAACATTTATGGTTACATGCCAAATGATCTTAGGGCCAGATATACAAATGTAACCTCCAAATCCTCACTGTAGACTTCAATCACAAAAACAGAGGCAGGATAGAAGATTTAGGAGTGCTCATTGTGTTTTAGAAACCACAGATTGCTCTGCATTTTTCATGCTTCTCAGGTTCAAGTAAAGGGGAACAAAGTCAAACCCACAAAGCAAATTACGCTGGCACAACTCTAACTAAGCATATTATAAGTTTGTAAGATACTGAAAGCGAATGCAGAATTGAAGTGAATTTCTAGCAAATAAAAAAATGTGGATCGGTATAAATTTAGATAATTATCCGCGTACCCTGTTGGCTGGATCACTTTGTAATAAGCACTTGTTGATGTTGAGGACCTTATCAAAAAATCCTGGAGCATGCAGCCCCAAAGCATATTCATTGTTTTCATAACTTTCTGATTGTAATAATTCTGGAGGTAGCCATTTTCTCGTGCCAAAGGAGAACTCCATCTGCATGGCCAAAAAAACTACAGTAAATTAAAAGGACAATTTCATCTCCTGTTCACCAATATCTTGGCCCTTTTTTTCCTTTTTCGTTGTCTTTTGTTTCTGTTCAGCTCCTTCTCTCAATCCCCATCTAAAGGACTTATTGCCCATATTCATGGTTGAATTGGTGAGAGATTCATAATCCAATCTGTTATATGAAAATCGCATTGGTTATATAACAAATCTATGTCGCTCCACCTTATAAGCACATCTTACTCATTTGAAAACAGATTATCCGATAAAAGTATGCTGGGTTCTTTATGGACCATAAAGATTGCAAGACAAGGGTCCAAATACTAACAGTGGAAGAATTTGCAAGGAAAATGCTATTGGTACTACATAATTGTACAACTTGTACAAACACGTGTGGCCCATATGATAATCATTGATCAAAAAGGGATGTGATGTGCAAATTAACAGGATTCTAACCAAGTGTATTATTTGTTTAAGTTGTTGTATAACTTTAAGTACCCATAACATTGCTCAATTTGCAATTATCAAGAAGCAAACACATTCCCTAAATAAAAACTAATATGCTAATTTAGTTATTCTTAAAAATATCTATTGCAGCATAGAAACGGATTCATAATTGACAAATATTATGGATTTATTATATTTTAGTTACTTATATACCGAATGATCCCAAAAATAGGATTTTGCCAAAAAGTGGAAAGAGCTCGTTTGTAGTAACCAAAACATATAAACTAGTCTATAGCTCACTCAAACAAAATAAAGATAATAACATATTCACTGAGTTCTTTGTGAACCTTGTTCCGATAATGAAACTGGATATCACAAGGAACTATCGGCTTCATGACGCCTTCTGGGTCTTTATCCGAGAACTTGCCAACATGTACAATCAACTCGTGCACTTGTTGCTCTTTGTACCTGACCTGGGCCTCATATAACAAATCCTGCGTTTTACAACCTCCACAATGTGATGCGTATTCACAAGGCGCCTCCACAAAGTCCCAGTGAGGAAATATCGTCTCCACTTTCTTCACCTGCTTCACCAAAACAAACAAATAATTCCTCCAAAAAAAAAAACCAACTTATATTTTACCCAGTTCTTTCATCAAACAGATTAAACGCACAAAAAAGAAGACTTGTTACGCTAATGCACCTCGGCGTAATTATCTTTTCTGCGGGTGACACGGCCGACGAACTTTTCACCTGGGAGTGCTCGTTCGCACATGACGATAAAGCCAGTGTCTGCCACCTTACACACACCCTTGCCTTTGAAAGCCAAGGATTCACATACTAGCTCCAAAGTCTGACCACGCTTCGGGAAATAAGACATTGCTTTCTGGCTGTTGTTTTCACTCGCTTTAGGCTTCGCTGCAGTAGTTGTGAGCTCCTCTGGCTCTGAGCTTGGGATTGAAGAGGAGGGAGAGAAACAAGAAGATGCAAGAGTAGACAGAGAAGAAGCTGGAGTTCTAAAGTTGAAAGTCTGGAGCCACGGACGAGAGTGGAAGCGGCGGAGGCCACCTCCGGTGGGTGTTGCCGCCATTATGCTTTTGCGGGTCTGTTTTTGCTGAATCGGGCGGCAAAGAAGTGGATGACGAATTGGGGTTGGATCCGATCTCGTTACTTTGCCGGGTAAATTTCCTTTGCTACTGAACACTCAGAAGAAAGTGGGCGCATAGCATCGAGTTCAGTATTCTGGACTGCCAAAAATTTTCTCGCAATAATTTATGCTTTGGTAGTGTTAAAAATGATCTCCCATGCTGGAAAACGGGATAATACTAGCATATCGCTATGCATTGAATGCCGATTGATTAAAGTGCTAGAAGAAAATGAGAACCGGAGAAGGTTGGAATGGAATGGAAGTGTAGGGAAGAATGTATTTTTTTAAGCCAATAAAGGAGAAAAGCCTTCCTGCAGATACCAATATCGTTAAAAGTGGAAGTGAATTCTATAAACTTGATGATTGACAGGTGATGCAGCAAACCCGGGTATTTGAGGCTCTAGTCTAATAGCAAACTAGAAAAGGGGGCATCAAATCAAAGGCTAGGCTGTTAAGGGTCAACCATCGTCGTGTTGGATCGTCGGATAAGCAAAACAAGTTATGATAGTAACTAGGGAGGATCCTCAGAAAAGGCAATAGCCCAAAATATTTTTGTTGTTCAAGTAGATGACCGTAATTGTGATTTTCTAAGGAGAGTTTACATCTCTCCTTACGAGTAAAAACTACCACGTGACTGCATATGATTGGGAGTTGAGGGATTGAGGTGGGTTGAGGGATTGAGGTCACATTAATCCCTCAACCCCCAATCACATATAGCCACGTGACAGCTTTCACTCAGTAAGAGGAGAGCTTCATGGCAGGACCGAATGGCCACAACATACTAATTGCATCAATCCCCCAACTCCCAATCACATATAACCACATGACAGCTTTTAATCAGTAAGAGGAGAGCTTCATTGTCGGACCGAATGGCCACAACATACTAATTGTAGTTACCTGGGCACAAGTAGAAAAATAGAGACATTTTGGATAGCCAATTCGATGATACACAAACGGGAAAAACGAGCTCCTTCTACAGACGTAAGAAGCTTTACAAAATTCTTACTCAAGGGACACATGATACAATAACAACTCCTCTACTTGTCAGACTTTAATTTCTTAGCAGAAAATATGCTTTATTAAAATAAAGAATAGATGTACCAATCTTTTTCAAAGTTATCTTGTCTTGTCATTGCATACCTTAATTCCTTGCAGAGAATATGCTTTATTAAAGTAAACAGTAGATGTACCAATCTTTTTCAAAGTTCAGTAAATGTACCTAGGGCTGGGCGTCTGATCTGAAAATCCGGCAAACCCGAGTCGACCGATCCGGGAAAAATCGGGTCGGGTCGGTTTACTGTAAACGGCGGGTCAAAAACGGGGATAGGAGGAAAGCAACCCGACCGGGTTGAATCGGATCCGGATCGAAGGGATGAAACCCGTCCAATCCGCGGGTCCCCGACCCGTGAACCCGATCCGAGTATGACCCCGTCGGGTTATCGGGTCACACCCGACCGGGTCATACCCGGTCGGGTTATTCGGGTTGAACCCGAATTATATATATATAATATTTTTTTTTCTTTTTTTTGGTTCTTAAATCGGATTTCCCAAAGACTAAATCGTGTTTTTCTTTTCCTCACACCTATTCACCTCACTCTCTCACTCTCTGAGTCTCACTCTCACAGACACAACACAAAGGCTCCCAAGTCCCACCCCTCGTACTCTCACCCCTCACAAACCCTAGAAGAAGAATACAACCGCCGCCCTTTTAACTCCATCGTCTCCGCCGCCGCGTCTGGTCGCCTGCTGCTGCTACCACTGCTGCCCGCCTGCTGCGCTGCGTATGCTACGACTGCCCCTGTCGGCTGCTTCGTCTGTTGGTTGCTGCTGCCCGCCGCCTGCTGCTGCCGTTGCACCTACTCTCGCCGGATTCTGCCTCTCAAGTCGCCGGTAGATAGTTTAGTTTTCCTTTTTTTTTTTAATTTCAAATTTTTGCATTTTCGCCAGATTCTGTTGTTTTGTATGTTTCATGTAATTTAGGCATTATAGTTTCATGTAATTTAGGCATAATATATGTTGATTTTATAATGTTGTTTTGCATTATGCTAGTAGTCACTTATGTTGTGGATGAGTTTGGACTTTGGAGTGTGCTGTGGATCATCTTCCATGTACATGTAGGGAGACCAAAGTCACACAGGCAGTTATGCTAGTAGTCACTTGATTTTATAATGTTGTTTTGCATTATGCTAGTAGTCACTTGTGTTGCGGATGAGTTTGGACTTTGGAGTGTGATGTGGATCACCTTCCATGTATATGAATCGACATTGTATTGATTGCAAATTATTCCAACAATTTCTTCATACATGGGGTCCCATTTAGAGTTTAGCTAGAAAATTTGCTAAAATCTGGATGAAAATCATTTCAAACATTGAATTAGAAAAATGTGTTGGTGGCACCAGTCAAGTTGAACAAGGCCTTCCTGAGTTTCTGTTTAAATGTTGCTGGAACTATTATAAATGTTTCATGCCGAGAATGGTGTCCCATTTTCTATTTAAAGGCTTTCTGGATAATCATGATCTAAGCTATTATAAATGTTGTATGCAATAATTGACCGTCTTTCACATGCCTGAAATGCCCATAATAATAAAGAGTAATTTTGACCTTTCACCACAAAGCCTCATTCCGCATTTCCCATCTGTAACAAAATATTTATGGGATTTTGCCTTGTTTTGTGTTTCTTCGTAATTTAAGTTCTTGCTCTTTGTTTTTTCTTGGATTGAAGTTCTTGATGATCTTGGTTATTATTGTTTCCTGCATGTTGCCTTGTTTATAGTTTCTTTGTAATTTTCAGTATTTGCTAGTTGATTCAGGGATTTTGCCTTATTTTTTATTGCTCTGTGTTTGTCTTGGATTGAAGTTCTTAACTTGTTTGCATCAAATATGAGATGATCAGAATCAGTGCCCCTAAAATTTTGTCCTGTCACTGGTTCTTGTCTTGGAAGGAGACTTCATTTCATAGAGCATAACATTCAATTCGAGATAGGTTAATTCATGTGCAGTTGTGTGATTTTTCTTGGTCTGATATAGGAACAGAGAAGGGAGGGGGGAAACCAGAAAAATAGGAAAGTTAATATTTTGAGTACTAGGAGACTTATGAAATCAGGCTACAATTGAGCTGTATATCTTCTTTTTACATGTATTTATGTTGTTGGAGCAGAGAATGAATGAGTAAAGCAGGGTTTGATTTGGACATTCTTGATTACGATGTCAAAGTAATCTGATCTTCATATTATCATGATCATGGTCTTCGTAGTACAATGTTGCTGCTATGAGAGTTTTCACATAATAGCTTGTTTTGAAGTTTATAAATGTTGTTGCTTTGACGTTTATAAATGTTGTTTTGACCATTTTATAAATGTTGCTGCTTTGACGTTTATGGACGCTGGGAGTTTTTCCTTACGAAGTGTTAATTTTGACATACATATTAAATACATAGCATGCATGAGATAGGGATTATCTGTTGTTTGTCAAATCTAGAAAAGAAATAGTGACTTCCCTACATCTGGGAAGTGACTTCTAGCTGTTCAAGTCTTTACCGTTGCTTCGGAAAGTGCTTTCAGCACGAGCGGGAGAATTCTTGACCCTTTCCGTAGTTCTTTGACTCCGAAGATGGTTGAGCTTCTTGTTTGCCTCCAAAATTGGCTCAAATCTTCTCCAAATCCAGATATCTTTAGCATTGAAGATGTGGAATACTATAATCAGTTGGATGAAGGTATTAAACCAGTTTACTTCATTCTTACAGATATAAATTATAATATATAAACTAAATGTATTATATACATGGCTTGGTAATATTTTACTGTAAATTTCTTGTACCTATTTTTTCCTTTACAGAATTATCAAAGACTTCAAAAGAAAAGG
>CAVNYN010285965.1:0-28190 GCA_963692815.1 Nyctanthes arbor-tristis | reverse complement strand
CCCCCCCCCCCCCCCCCCCAAACACATGCTTTATTTTTGTTCGCAACCAATGATGAGCCGAAAACATTTAGTGGGTATATTCTTGTAAACGTTGAAAACAAATTAAAACATTTTAGTGTGGTTATATTAATATATCATATTTTCGTCTCGCACATTAAATAATTAAATATAATCACTTAATAGTAAGTGATTTGGTAAGTAACCCGACAAGGGACTAAGGGAATAATAGGCTTTTCACACTTTTGGACTTTTGGTTTAAGGATAATTTCCATCAAACGCGATACTACTGATCGGTGCTTAATTTTATTGAGACAAAAAATGTACGACTGACCGAGCAAATGGGACGCGAGGATGGAATAAAGTAGCTTGGCCCAACTCGTTAGGGATTACTATCATATTCTCAGCCCATAAATGGCCCATTTTATCAATTTATATAATATGTGCACATTGAAAATTTTAATAATTGGCAGCAAACATGGCTGCTCACTTGTTAGCAAAACATGAGCTCCAAAATCACCTCGACACCATAGTGATCATTATCTTCTTTGATAGTGGCCTCAACCCTGAGCTTCAATTGTCCCAATGGCAGTTTTGTCCATAAAATTTGGTCTCTAGCAGGCTTTTGACGCCGTCCTAGCTAGCAATGAGGCGTGAGACGGAAAGTGCCAAAAAATTTTTGATGAAAAGGTATCCATTAATTGCACTATCATTTGGGATGATCTTTACATATCCACCCTGTTTGACAACCAAAGCCCTTTATCAGATTTGAGTCGATGACTTACTCCTTACCATGGCGTTACTCTACGGCCACTAAATCAAAGATTTAATTCCTGAATAAGTCGCTTTATATACCATAATAATAAAAACCCAAAAATGTATAAATTCATGCTTGACTAGCCAAGCAGATGAAAGAGAGTTAAAAGGGCTTATTTGATTTAATTCTCAAATGATTCAGGGTGTAGACAAGATCTCTATATTCCTTGATAATCAAGGCCTAAAGATGAATAAATTAGGCCATGCACGCTTGAGTAGCCAAACAGATAAATTCGTTGAGCTCCTCCAGGTAAGGCCTTGTTCCTAATTTTTTCCATCAGAATTCCATCCATAAAGTATGCTCTTGTGATTATTCTAGCGACTATCCAACGCCAACCTTATGGAATGAATGAATGAATGATGTCCTCAGAAGTAAGCGTTTGATAACTTCCTTCTATTAGCTTGGTAATTATAAATATGGGATGGTCAACTACTTTCAATTTAATTATATTCAGTCAGTAACGAAATTTAAGGTTTGTTGTATTGGTCTTGGACGGAATCTTGGTTAACATAAATAATTGGTGCTACATTATGAGTAATTATATTATCACCACATTTGTTTTTTTAACACATCACTAATAAAAGATAACTCTTATAGATACACCACTCCTATTTTGCAAATATAACTATATATCCTTCCAGTTTATGAAAAATAAAAAAGATTCAGACACCACATTCTAAGCGACCAATACTACTGTGAGCCAAGGTTCGAAAAAATGGAAATGTGAAGTGACACGTTTTTCTTTAATGAAGAGATGCGTATATGTCGAGGCATTATACGTGACAAAACGAAATAGAAAAGTTCGCACATAAAATTTTTAGTGTTGCACTTGGCATTATTAAGACTTGCAATAATAAGAATTTGTATTAAAAGGATTTCTCTACTAGATAGTAATCCTTACCATGGCGATGTCATTGATACATTGGGGAGAGAGAGAGAGAGAGCATTGGAATTATTAAACGATAAGCATATCAAAATATCAGCTATAGAAATAAAAATAGAATGAAAAGATGTAAACAAGCAATGTTTTTCGCAATAAAGGTGTTGGACTATGTTTTTGAGTTGTTATTCAGTCCGAATTGTAATGGGTTTTGAACTTTGATAAGTAAATAAACAAAAAAGCATGAATTTACATTTCAATATAGAGGCACGAGTTATGAGTTGCAACCATAGAGGTGTAAGCCTCAATGAAAAAAGCCTTAACCTGGTGCATAAGCATATCTCTTTCAGATCCCTGAAGATATACAAAATAGCTCGGTGCGCATGATGGCGTCTCTTTCGGAAGACGCTAATTGGGTGCAAATCTGTAAGTTTTGAATTATTATACATTCTGATGAAATGAATAAATAGATGAAACATGTATTCTTAAATGTAGTATTGGACTCAATTATATATTTGCTTCTCTGCATAATTAGTTGAAATATTTGTGATGAAAAAGATTATGACAAACCCATCCAATTTATCCCTCCCGAAAATTAGCTCAACTGTATAAAAAGAAAATGCAACCAATTCCACCCCACCCACCCACGCACCCAAATCTACAATATCTAGAAAGGGGAAATGAGTGTGAAACTTTGAGAGAGTCTTCGGTAGGACAGTTTTTTATATCCAATGGTAAGACCGTCCATTAAATGAATGACAACTAGACAATTTTAACTTAATTAATTAAATCCACCTAATAATAAATCCATCTAATCTCTTTAGCAATAATAATAATAATAATAATTAAAAAATCAATTAATATTAACTATTCTCCTAAATAAATCTCAAACTCCCTAGATTTGCTCTCTGGTCCCATTCTCTTTCTCGTTGGATTTCATGAATTGGATCACGTTCAAACTTGATGGAAACTGGGTTAAATGGTTCAATATCATGTACTCTCTCTAATAAGATTCATGAGTCGTTCTCTCCAATAATTTTTTTGATCAAAACCACCAACTGATATTGATGAGAATATGAGCACGACATCAGACCGCGAACTGAGGCTTGTGAACAGTAAATGATTTTGTGGAGAAAAGTTTCCATGGCCGATGATAGCGAGCAGGTAGTAGGGAAAGAATCTTTGACGCTATATCCGGCCAACCGCCGGTGGCAATACAAGTTGCTGTTGAAGAAAGTTAAGCACTTGTAGTTCAACTTAAAACTGTGATTTTCAGTACTCACAGTCACACAGGAAGCATAAAATTAGGAGGGATTGTGGGGTTTGATTTTTATATAGTAATAACAAAAACATATGCCTCCGGCAATTGAGGTGGAAAACTTTGCTTGTAATGGAGATTCCGGCAAAATTCAAGTGAAACTCAAAATTGTTTAGTTGTCATTTATTTAATAGACGGTCTTACCACTGGACATATATGACCGTCCTACTGAAGATCTCTCGTGAAACTTTTGCTTTCTCATGTCCCCCACACTTATTTCCTCACTTTACCGGGTTTCTCATGTCCTTGGTTCTTATCCCTCTCCCTCTCTACCAGTCTCTCTGTTCATGTCTTTCTCTATATCTATCTATCTTTGGAAGGCCGTGGAAGAAGAAGACGGTGGGTAGCTGCAAGCTTGATTTTTGTGAACTGTTGTCTATCTCTTTCTTTACTTCTGAGAGGTAGTTATTTGTGATGTTTAAATCTCCTATATGTGTTGTTAATTAAGTGATATTGTGTTTAAAAGTTCGTATTTATATTTAATTTGGTAAATTGTAGGTTAAAATCCAAGAGGAAGTCAAATTGTGATGATTTTGGATCAATTTTGATTGAATTATGAAGTTTGGGAACCAAAATGAGCACAATGGAAAGTTGAAAGCGCAAAGAAAAAGGAATTCAGAATGTGTGCGGCCACTGTGCAGCTGTATAGGAGATAAAAGGGAGAAAAAAGGGAGTTACACAAAACACTATAGAAATGGGGGAGAAAAATATAAGACCTTTGGAGATTTGAGAATCAAATTCGAGATTAGCAAAGAAGAAGCTTGGTGCAAGAGTTCTTCATCTTATTCTAGATCTAATTACCCGGGTTATGTGCTTTATTTTATTTATATTTTTCTTGGGAATCAAATTCGAGATTCGCAAAGAAGAAGTTTGGTGCAAGAGTTTTTCATCTTATTCAAGATCTAATTAACCGGGTTATGTGCTTTATTTTATTTATATTTTTCATTCATGGTGTGTAATTGATTTTAAGTTAGGACAAACGATGTAATCTAGTTGGAACCATAGTCATATTTTTCATACTGAATTTATGCCATTAATTTTTATGTTAAATTCTTATTGGTATATTATTTTTTTATCTATGTAGCTAATAGATGAATGAATCTATAAACTTTTATTGAACTCGAGAGAGGAATATTTAAGTTAGTTTATGCAATAAGAATCATTAATTTAGACAAGATAAATAGATTTGCTTGTAGTTAGTGGGATCAAAGTAGGGTGAACTTTGGGGATGCTTACATAAATCTCTTGTTGATTAATGCATTTAAGAGGGTTGATAACGCGCTCATTTAGAGATATGTGAGAGGCCTAATTAATTAAGATTAATTAACTAACTTCGAGAGGAGTAGTTAATTAATTTAGTGAGATTCGATCGTTAACACAAATTAACTGTCGCAAGACTAAGTGGTCCAATTATGGTAAAGTCGTGAGTCATAGCACATATCCATCATATATTTCCCCTAAATCTTTGTAGATATTTTATCTACTTAATTTTATTAACTTGTTATTTTATTTTTGCTTTTTAATAAAACTCAAGATTTGATCATTCAAATAAAGTTGAAACTAATAATTTCGGTACTCAATCTTATCCTCGTAGGAATAATAACTTAGACTCATTGTCTACCGTATTACTTGTTCGACCTGTACACTTGCAAATTTCACACACATATGTTAATCAACAACTTCATAGAAGGAGCCCCACGGCCACCGCCCACAAGGATGAAAAGGCCCTTAATGCTGCCTGTCGAGTCGGCACGAGTTGTGTTCTCTGAGTTCATTTAATGTATGAATACATGGGGCTTGTTTCAACAGTTGAGAAATGATAAATCGGCTATATTCATTAAAATAATTTTTTATTCATGTTCTATTATAATTCTTGCTTTATTTAAGCTACAATTTTTTTCCAGAGTTTCTAGATTACATATGGTAAACCGAAAAAGCATTCTTGTTCGCCTTAGTTATTTTTATTTAGTTTCTTGGTAATTCTAGATTCTAATGTTGATTGCTCAAATTTGCCCTCACAAGTGTCGTATGTAAGTTTTATTTTTTTCCTTTTTAAATTTCGTAAATCCTTTTTTTTTTTTTTTTTAATTCTGCTATGATTTTGGGCTTCTCTGGTTGAGTCCAATCCCCATATGTGTTATTCATCTCTTGAAGGATTTGATGTTTCCACAATTGTTAATTACTGATGATTTTTTCTTTCTCTTTATTTCTAGACTATAAAAGCATGCAACTTTATTTTTTCTGTATTTTTCCCATCTATATTGTAGCTTATTTGTGTCAACATTAAATTTCAAGATTTATGGTAAATAAATGTTATATTCTCTTTTCTTATTATTCTATAGGTTTTATTTTATATATGTCTTTAGCATGTTTTTTATTTATTTCTTCTTTTTTTTTTTGAAGGAGAAGCATGTTTTTTACTTAAGTTTCTTGTTTATGTTTACAATTTTTAGTGTTTGAACATCATCTTGAATGTGCTATAATTTTATTAGATTGCTGAAATTTAATGATTTCCAGGTTGCTGCAAAAATTTCAAGGTGAAGTGTTGTTTCTCTTCTAACTTTTTATTCTTTTGTTTAGGAAAATTTTAAAGGGAAAAAGTATATTGGGTTATTTATAAATAGCTCTATTAAGCATATTTTTAATGCAAAGAAAAGGGGTTTGTGACTTTTGCTTTTTCTTTTAATCTTCAATAAACTCTTTCTTGATGTGTTATTGTAAAAATTGTGATTTGTCACTCTTTGGAGTTGATTAAGTGTAAGAAGCCTCGTGGTGCTTTGAATTGTATCTATGGATGTTGTGGATAGTATTCAAGAGAGCAATTATTGAACAAATAAAATTATGGATGATAGCTGCTTTGTATAGGTGATTTTAGCTATTACCAAAAGCTCAAATCTATGTCCTGATAACACGGGCTTTTCTATGTAAATTATATAGATGATAGACATAGGCATATTTTATTTAGATATTAGCACTCTTAGTCATTCATTTCAAACAAACAATTTTTGTGCTTCCCAATGACTTAGCTATTGGTTATCAATAATTAAAAGATATTTCTATATTTAACTAAGATGCTTAAACTTGAGACATCATGTATGTGCTAGCTGCTCATGTCGGAATAATTTTAACCCATGTTGAATTTGTAGCAATGGTGAACTAGGGTGAAAACATTGGGCTGGGTAAATTTGGAATTTTAAAGAGTCTATTGTCCTTGTGGATATATACTGGGAATTCATCTTGAATCCATGTCTAATGCACCTTGAGATGTATTTGAGTTTGATATAGCTACAACCTAAAATTTAATCGAGATACAAAATATCAATTGGTAATAATTTTTCTATGATTCCTGCACTTACTAAGGATTTATATATGACTATAATAAACCAGATACATATATCAAGAATACGAGTTTCATGTGATGAACAATTCAAGTTACGAGTTTTACTAAAGTTGTTATGCAAGTTTTAGTTAGGTATTTTTGTTTGATTTGTGTGATAAAGAGGCCACAGACCTTGATTGGGAAAGTTTGGTTTCCAATGGCGTTGAGATATGTATTCTTGAATCACCTGCTAGGGTTACTTTGGCTTGCTATTTTGCTTGAAATTTTTTGAATCTATTATTTGATGCAGATAATATCGGTGCACTGCCACAAAATATTTGGATAAAAATGGTTTGAACAGTTATTGTTTTGAAATAGAAATTAGATAATAAAATGGATTAGTGTAATTTTAAACTAAAGATACTTCCTATACATGATTTTAGTCTTAACCTTGTTAGCCAAAATGCTAAATTAATCACATATACACATACACAGTAACTTTGAGATATTTCCTTAAATTGATAAAGATTGTTATTGGTGAGTTTGAAACATTGAATCTTCTTTGGTTTGCAGCCCTTTAAACCGACTCACCTTAGTCAACTTGTAAATTGTCTTATGAAGTTGTTTAGACAAGAGTGCTGTTAAAGGTATAAATATTTATAGCACTCTAAACAACATCTAAATTTCCTTTCAATGATTGACTTCTATGATATGTCTGGTTGTCTTCTCATTAAAAATTAGTTCTTCCTGATCTTATGTCAATAGATGCTTTCTCATACTCTTTTTTACAGAAGAATTGCAGTCAAGATAAGTTTCAGGTATCAATTAAACAATGTAAAATTCAAACAGGATACTTGAGAAATTAGTTGGTCATGTTGCTGGACATCTACTTGAATTGCACACTTGTCATCTGTTCCGATAATCATTCTTTATATACACTTCTAGCTTATTCCATAATAATAGTTTTTAATGAATTATATTGTATGTGAAATAGGTACAGCACACGCGGGTTTCGTTTTGGCATACAACAAAAAATGTACAATTTAAGGAATTTTTGCAATTGCACTTCTTCACTCAGTATATTCTTGCTCTTTCCCTTTCTTATTTTATCAATGGTATAACATTTTTCTAATTTAAAGTTGTTTGGTTCTCATTCTACTTTTCATTAACTATACAATTACAAGTATACAATTCATGTTTTTATGAAATCTCCACCTCTTACTTGATTATAGTTTACTCATCTTACACTTACGCTAATAAATACTCAATGAAAAACTCATAACAAGCTAAACCAACTACAAAGTCCCCGGGGATTCAAGCAAAAAATAAAACTAAACACGTGCAACGCACGTGCTAAACTAGTGTATATATTAAACTTTATTGTTGGGAAATCAGATTTAAACTACTTGATAGAATTGACAACGTCTTTACCATACTTGAGAAAGGCAAAACACATCAACTAGGAAATGGGAAAATAAGATTATCAAAAAACACTTTGTACTCAAATGTGAACAACAAAATTAAACTTACCATAACAACAAAGACTGGGGTGGAGGAAATTATAGAGTTTATTCATGATAACATATAGAGTGCATGTTTTGTGAATTTCTGAAAAATCTGATCTTCGATTGGTGAAGGGAATTTGCTAGGTATCCTTACTTAAGATTTTATGCATTTTACATTTAACTTTAAGCTACTAATTCATTTTTTTCTCAAAGTATTCTAGGTGCAGTAATAAGCTTAAAGTCTATAATTGCTATCAAAAGAAAGAAAAATAATTTCACCAAAAGCGTGAAATTTACTAATTAATGAGATGTGAATTACAATAAACATTTAAGAAGGCATCGTAGAAAAGATGTCTTTTAAAATATGATCATAGTATTATTGAATGTTTAGATGAAGTAAGTTCATTTTAAATAATCTTTTGAATATTCTTAGATTTTTTGCCACTTTATTGGTTCATCGTCCACTGTGAAGCCACAGATCGGAAGAGCACACTAGACCATTATATGTAATGTGCTTTGCAAATATATCATTATTCATTACTTACATTCGTCGTGCAACACACGTACTCTCAACTAGTAATATAAAGGGTGCAATAGCAAAAATAATCTCCCGCTATATGTATGGTGGAATTATCGTGCCATATACACACGTAGTGAGATATTACTGGGGAAATTTTCACACAGTGAGCCCATATATATAGGAGTCCACAGAGTTGTTCAAATAATTATCCGTCATTGGGTGAAATAGAGGGGAATAATGACCTTTTCTGGGGTCGGGGGGGGGGGGGATGTAAAAGAAGGGGCCAACCCTTCATATGAGATTTCCCCCTTTGATTTTCCTTTCTCCTTTGAAATAGTATTTTTCTCCTTTGATTTTTCACTTTAAAGTTTTTTTTCCCATAAATAAACCTCCTTTCACATTTTAAATGCTCTTAAAGTTTCTTGTTGCCTTTCAAACTTGATGATTTTTCCAAGGGGTTCAATACGAATTCTTGAAATTTATTTTTATATTTTTTTTATAGCACCAAGAGAAACTTTAAACTGTTCTTGAAATCAAACAGTTGGTTTCAAGTTTGTTTAACCCAGGTTAAATATCTAATTCCTGATCAGAAAAGAAGTTAAAAACGAAGTACAAGGAAGTCATACTGATACTGTAGTATTTGTTAGGAGAAGGTGGTGCAAAAAATTTTAAGAAACATATTTGGTTTACTTATGTCATTTTATCCATTTATTTTCTTTGTAAATATGAAGAAATATGGTGTAATTAATACGACCTCCATCCAACAAAGATATGAAAGTAGGTAATTTTACGTAGATTAAGAAACGGTGGGTAATTTTGTTAGAACATTAATTTTATAGGCGTTTTTTCAATTTTAACCTTCATACATAATTAATGATGTGAGAATGATTATCAATATATTATAAATTTATTGAGAATGAATTTGAATGGTTATATACTAAACAAAAAATGGTAGAATGCTTTTCTCTAAAATTTGTGTGTACCAAGATAGATTAAATTTCTTAATTAAATGGGGGCAAACATAGAAACGAAAAATTAAAAATCTCTTAAATAATGGCAACTGTGGTTCGAATTATGTCATATAGTGCTTAGATAGTTACTTTCGGGACAAATGGTTTCAAGTTCGAACCGCTCTGACCCATCTACTAATTTCTCTCCCCTCCCTATATTACCCTTATAAGAAAAATAATAAATTTGGCAACCGACGTGTCAACAACTAGTTATATAAATATTTAAGTAACATATTTTTTTTAGACCATTTAAAAATATGTAAAGATTATAATCGATAAAATGTATTTTTTTAACTTTTTGTAAGTGATTCAATTTAATAAAATAATATGAGGTGACAGTTTTAGTTTATAAATAATTTAAGCCGGTTGGCAAACAAACGTCAACCTCATTCCTGTTACAAACAATTTTTCCCCAGAAAGAAAAACGTTTGTTTAAAACTTGATACCAGTAAATCTTATCATTTTTTGTATTTTCCTATTCGACCCCCAACATGGACGGCTAGGGTCCTCCTTCGGTTGCGTCACGCGTGATTCTTGAATTGAATAGTATCCCCGCCATTTCTCGTGACAAAAATAAATGGGTAATTATATTACCATCACAAATTTTTATTTTCACACTATATTATAAATACATCACAGTTAAAAGATATTTTTAATTAACACATCATTATCCATTTACACATATACTCATGAAATTAATTATCTGTAATCAATGTATAAAATCACATCAAAGATTTATATTTCTAAATATATTACATCTAATACAATATCATTATTTTCTTTTATATTATTCGTAAGTCAAGATATATACAAATTAGATCTTAAATCGAAGCTATCAACATAGATAATAATTTGAGTTAATTTTCAAGTGTAAACTATTAATACAAGTAGGCATGTAGAATTAAAAAGACAATATCTCGAACTTAATTTAATAGAATCCTAAATCATATATAACTTTCCAAATTAGATTTAATTAATTTATTTAATTTAATTAATTTTTTTAAATTGAAATTGAATGACAAAATATTCCAACCTTTTTTTTTACAATATAAATATTCTAACTTTTCAAATAACTTAAATATAAATTTATATATTTTTCAAAACTTCTAATTTAGAACAATTCGGTTCTACAAAATTGAAATTAGATTTTAAGTTAATATCATTCGTTTATTATTGTATTTTTTATTTCAATTCAATCACGTGTTCTTAAGTAATATTTTAAATCTATTTATACTTTATCAAAAGCAATATATATTAAAATAAAAAGAAAAAAGATTAAAATCATTATTCATGAAACGATGTCTAAAAGTTAGGTGCTAAAATGAAACTGTAAAGAAAATAAATTTTTAAAATCTACAATTATCGAGTCGTATTATATATCAAAATTGTGGCAAATGATTACTAAAAAAAGGAATTGAAAAGAATAATAATTATTAAAAAGAAATGAAATTAAGATAATTATGATTTTGGTGGAAGGAAAAAAGATTAAATTTAACAATGGTTATTAATTTAATTTTAGCTATAGATATGTCACTAAATAAAGACAAAAATTTTTATTATAGTGTTGAAATAAATTTATGTAGTAGGAGTATAATTCCTCACAATATATATATTCATTCCCTCTCTCCTTTATCTGTGATATATTACCTTTTTAACCCTCTCTTTATAAGGAAAATAATAAAAGTTCATGGTCGAATATCTCAATTTTGATACTAAAAATTCCAAAAGTTGCGATCCAGAATTGTGTTTTCCTTTTAAATACGCCATTTATTTATGCCACACGTAACACTTTATGTGGCCTCCCCACGAAAAATAATTAAAAAATATAATAATAATAATAATAATAATAATAATATATAAGCGTAAAATGAACAGCCGTGTGTCTCTTGAATTTTACCTTTTTATTTTTTCTTTTTCCTTTTTCCTTTCTTTCTGTCAGCTATTATTATGTTGTGTTTATATATAGGTTATGGGTACAAGTGGATGGCATGACTATCTCATTTCTTTGGTCTCTATTTATACAGGAGATCTTTACTGGTAGAAAGGGAATTTAAGACTCCCCCAATTCTTTGTATTCTCTCGACAAACCCAATTCAATTCAATTCCTTTCCTCATACTGAAATTCGAATTAAGCTCCAACTCTTTTCATTATGGCCACGGCGGATCAAGATCATCAACAAAATGGAGCCTCGAAGGATAACAGGCAGTCCCTGCTCACGAATTCCGAGTTCGATCTGCCCAGGAAAGAAAAGAGCAATAAGTATGCTTTAGCTTGCGCTGTTTTAGCCTCCATGACCTCCGTCTTACTTGGATATGGTAATGATGATTTGATTATTTAGTTTCCTTTATTTATTTGTTTGTTTGGGCGATTTTTGGTTTCGTGTCTGTGGCAGTGGCTCTGGATTTTACAGAATTGAGGGTTTTTGTTGCAGATACGGGGGTGATGAGTGGGGCGACGCTTTACATCAAGGAGGATCTGAAAATCTCTGACGTTCAGATAGAACTCCTAGTAGGGACCATTAATATTTATTCCCTTGTTGGTTCTGCCGTTGCCGGCCGGACTTCTGACTGGATTGGCCGTCGCTACACTATTGTCTTTGCCGCTGCTGTCTTCTTCATCGGAGCTATTTTAATGGGCGTCGCCACCAGCTATGCATTTCTCATGGTCGGCCGGTTTGTCGCAGGGATTGGAGTTGGTTACGCTCTGATGATTGCTCCGGTATACACCGCCGAGGTCTCCCCAGCCGCTGCCCGTGGATTTCTTACTTCTTTCCCGGAAGTCTTCATCGACTTCGGTACGTCTTCATTTTTTCCCCCTTTCTCTTATATATACTGATATCTATTATCATCCTTTGAAATAAAAATCTTTTCCTTATTTCTTTATATTATATATAATAATAATAATTTCCTTCAATAATAATAATAATAATAATAATAATAATTAAATTTGCATAAAAATATTAGTTTGTGTCCTAGTAAAATCAAGATAAGTAAAGTGAGTGATTTTTTATTTTTATTTTTATTTTTATTTTTTCCTTCCGGATAAGCCCAGAGCGAGCTTGTCGCTTACGTCGTACCTTTAGCATTCAACGATTATTACTTGAAAGATTTTTTATTACAATTGTATTGTTTGCGTGTGGTACAATAGAATCTAAACATTATTATTCGTCGGGGGCTAATTCAAAACTAATGAATTAGTACTATCTAATTTTTAGTAATTTTTTTTTAAATAAGGGTACATCTTTGATATTCCTCCGTTCACGTAATTTCACTTTCTGGACACGTCTTAATATTAGTATTTATTTTATTTTATTTTATTTTTTTGAAGGACTTATATTAGTTTTTATTAATTATGATATATATCCGCAAAGTACAATTAGTTTTCTACAATTACCATTTGTATTAAAAATTACGCTTTACTTGCTACTTTTCCACGGAACGTCGCTGTCGGAGCATGGTCAGATCTAAAACGTGAATTGCGTTGCCGGTTGAAAATGATGTACGGACAAATCAGAAAGCTCCACGATTTGTTTTGATTTTAATGAACCACGAGGCATATGACTGGACCCTACTAAATAATATCTTATATCAACTTTTCCTTTAATAATAACTCATTGTTCTTATCTATTTTTAATATATATATTTGATTTGATTTGATGAGAAATTTCATTTTGGTTGAACAGGGGTCCTGTTGGGGTATATTGCAAATTATGCATTTGCTAAGCTTCCATTAAATTTGGGATGGAGATTCATGCTTGGTATTGGTGCGCTGCCATCGATTTTCCTGGCTCTTGGTGTAATATTTATGCCTGAGTCACCAAGATGGTTGGTTATGAAAGGACGTTTACGGGAAGCTAAGAAAGTATTGAACAAAACTTCAGACTCAATAGAAGAGGCTCAAATGAGATTGGCCGATATTAAAGAGGCTGCAGGAATACCAGAAAATTGTAATGACGATGTTGTTCAGGTCCCGAAACGACACCGAGGTGGGGGTGTGTGGAAGGAATTGTTGGTGCATCCTACACCAACAGTCCTCCACATTTTGATTGCTGGCGTTGGCGTTCACTTCTTCCAACAAGCAAGTGGCATAGACTCTGTTGTGTTATATAGTCCCAGGATTTTTGCGAAAGCTGGAATGGACAGTAACACTGACAAGCTACTTGCCACAATAGCTGTTGGATTCACAAAGACAGTCTTTGTTCTTGTCGCCACATTTTTGTTGGACAAATTTGGACGCCGGGTATTGCTCCTCACAAGTTGCGGGGGCATGATTGTTTCCCTCATAACCCTCGGCACTGGATTGACTATAATCGAACAGTCACCCAATCAGAAATTGACGTGGGCGATCGCCTTGTGCATCGCCACCACACTATCGAGTGTTGCATTCTTCTCTATCGGTATGGGACCTGTTGCGTGGACATACAGCTCGGAGATTTTCCCATTGAGACTAAGGGCCCAAGGTTGTGGTATAGGAGTTGCGGTGAACAGAGCCACTAGTGGGGTGTTGTTGATGACATTCATATCTCTGTACAAGGCCATCACAATTGGAGGGGCATTCTTTTTGTTCGCAGGGGTTGCTGTATTGGCTTTTATTTTCTACTACACATTGTTACCAGAGACTAAGGGAAGAAGCCTAGAAGACATGGAGGTATTGTTTGGTACTTTCTTTAGATGGAGATCCACCTTCAACAAATTACAGGACAGACAGGAGAGACGTGAAGACGGTTCAGATGGATTGCTTCAACGAGCCTCTAGCAGCCATGCTGCTGCTTAATTGCAATGTGCAGGGCGTGTGCTTTACCATCTCCCAACATTATTGAAGAAAATAAGTAAACATCTTGGCTTTACTACTGTTTAAAGCATTTACACGACATATTTATATTTCGGTTGTTTGTTAGAGGGTTTTGTTCATTTGATGAAGGTGTGAGGGAAGAAAAAGAAAAAGTGATGTGTTGTGCCATATTTATTTTTTATTTCCATGAAAGCATAATGATGTGTTCCACCTTAAATTCATATTTATGCATGTTAAGGAGTGTAGAGAACCCACATTATCCAAATATCTTCCTCTAATTAAAGGGGGTTCAGTTTGCTCTTTCTTTCTTGTACCTTTTCCTGCTTTTATATTTTGATTGATTTCTCGACTATTTTTCTGTGCACCTATTCTTTACCTTTCCGGACAAATGTTGAGCAAAGGGCTGGCGTGTTAGCAAGTTTTGGTAGGTTATATAAAAGAACTTATAATTGCAAATCCAACACAAACATATTTGGTCCAAAGTCGTAACTTTAATAAATTGTGTTCAAATAACTTATTATGACTACGATACAATCAATAACTCTATTTAGATAAAAAATAGGACAAAGAGTTAGACAAAATAGATATGTAGTTCATATGATTGTTATTGATTTAAAAGTAATGTGATATGTTAAAAATAGTGCCATGTTATGTGTCAGTTTTGTTTAACTTTTATTATCTTTTTTTGTTGAAATAACATAACTTATGATACAATAGCTGTTCGAGTACACCCTAACTTTATACTTTTACAAACAATTGGATTTAAAATCTACTCTAATCGAGGGTTATTACATTCGTCTCAAAATTATAAATTTGTACAAGCATAAAATAAAATAAAATAAAAGAAAAATGGAAGTTCCATTTTCGCTCGTCCATGGATGGATTGGTCCTGTTGCCATTTGATTCCTACAGCTATAATTTGATATATGTAGTTGGCCCATTGTGTCTGTCATGTTCCTGTCATGGTAATTATTACAGATAGGATCAAATACGTGACAAATTTCGTAATAGACTCTCGATTTGTGAGAGAAAACTTGAGACCATTCGGCACCACATTTTTATAGCATGTGTGTATTTGTCGCATCCACAACTTTAATCAACAAAGAATTTTAGAACACACACTTTATCAATCATACTTTGTTTATTCTAGCTAGTACATGATTGTACCATTTTATCTAGTACTGTCATTCGATGAAGAGAGATCACCTTACATGTGTGACTAACTATTTTAACTTTACTGAGACAAGATCCCTTTAAAATTTAAGATTCTACCTTAAAATTAAGAATATCAAAGTGACTTCTGAATGGGTATATTATTTAATGAGGTGATCATCTTTCTTAATTGGACGGTCCTAATAAAGCATTCCGCCAACGTTTAAACATGAACGCTTAAAATTTATTCAAACTGTCAATTTATTTATCCAAATTCAAATCCTTATTATCACAATCGTGTTTAGGGACCACATACAATATGGATAAGATCGTCCACAAACTATATTACGGAAAGATTCTTGTTTCACATGATAACCATTTACCAAATTATTACAATTATAATTAAAGAAGGCTATATGATAATGAAGTTGTCTGCTCGACCAAGAGATAAGTCATTTAGCATTTTTATTTTATTTTATTTTTAGGTTTTGTGACTAGTAGACCTTTTGTTTTATTTGATCCTCATTTTAGGACAATGTATTACCACTTGCACATCATTTGAGACATATTTTTCAATGATATAAATAGTGAGTTGAATTTACTAGTCTTTTAAACTTTAAGAGGCGGCCTAATAATAATAATAATATTATTATTATTATAATAATAAAGGGTCTGTATCACAACTTGTATACGTAAGTTGGAATCGACGAGTTACCTAAATTTACCAGGATCGCATGCTTTTTGGAGCCATTTGACATGTTAAATATGTCTCTTGTTTATTTTTTTATTTACTATATGAACATAAAGCACAGTCATTTATGTATTAAATAAATTAAAGAATTAAAACAAACTACTTTTTCAAAAATTAACGGACGCAATTTCACATAACTTTATATTGCCTGTCGGCAATGGCCAAACACAAATATACACCTCTCTTCCCATTAGCTTTGATTTCATTGTCAGTCACAGCTGCAGCCTAAGCCGTGACCGTTTCCTGCCACCACTTGTTGTCTGTTTTTTACTTTTTCTTTTTGCAGCTGTACTTCTAGATTACGCTTAGGATTTGTGCATTTCATTTTCTTACACAAAAGTGCTTCTGTTGCTGAATTTACATCAATTACTTACAGCTTCGAGTGACTAGCCCACGTCTCCATCATCAAAGGTAGGCAGTTTGCCCAAACCTGCCGACCCTTGCAAGTGGGATGTCCAAAAAAAAAAACAATCTTTGACTCATAACAACTTAGAAGAGTCTCAAATGAAATTGACTAGTCAAGTTGCGCATAAACTCCCAAGGATAATGAAACCTGACGTGACAAGATGAAAAATGTTGGGCGGATGCAGCCCACCAAGAAACGTTACGTGAACATATAAATCAATACACAGTACAAGTTAGCATGTATGTTTTGCTGTGAGTGAGAAGCCTAATGAATAGGATTTTACTCTAGAAATCAACAACTAAAGTTTCAACAGATGATGGGAACATAATCATGATAGACAAGAAATCAATAGTCGGCATAATAACTAGGATCATCATCCACAATATCCTTCATTCAAGGAAGCATTAATCTTGTTTACCAGAATGTGAAATAAAACCAGTAAAATTAACCAAACTTCCACAAAGGATTATTAAAGCAAAACCACAAATTTAACAGTAGAACAACAGATTCTGACGGACGTCAACACGCTATTCATGAGAGTAATATAATCTGTGCACGGGGGGGAGGATCTTGGGAAGCATAGCAATTTCTGGCGTTCAGCACTGTAATCTCTCTGTCAGTGACAATAATATTTATCTTTTCCAGTATATCAGCTTTTTCTAGGATGAGCTTTATTAATCCAACAGTGTGTTCACGGAGACGACCACCTCCTTCACGGTAATGGATCTTCACAGTCTTCAGGCATGGAAACTTGGTATTGGCCCGACGGATTTTTCCGATTTCCCAGGATTCTAGTGAAAGAAATGAAGGCTGCAAGCATGGAGTCAGCATACAACAATAAGAATTCCAAGTGCAGGTTTAGCTAAAATAATAATTTTAGAAAAAAAAAAAAGAAAAGAAAAACAGAAAAATAAAATGGTTTTGCACCAAACACGATTCAATGACTTATACTAGACTTGTTAAACAAACAAAGTCGCAATTCTGTGAAGCAACTCTTAGCTTACAACCCAATAAGTAATTTTAAGACGAATTTATCTAATATAAGTGGAGTTTTTAAGCTTTGTCAAATCTCACTGATAAATTGATATATTTGCTCTAATAAAATGAATCCATACCCCTTTCAAAAAGCCCACAGATCCAGCTCCCTGGGCCTGCCAGATTTCTTTTCTCAGGGACGCAGAACCATATATCGTGCAAAGTGTGTTTGATCTCATTATTATGTCCTATCCATCTAATTTCACCTACTACAATTTGATAACTACTCAATAACTGCAACACATTTCAAATACCCATTAAATCTCTACGATTCATTCTAGCTCATTATAATTTGACATTGTAATGAAAATCAAACACCCACGGAGAAACCAATGATTTTGCTTCAATTGAAGTTCAAAAAAATAAGAACACTCAATCTAGCTTCCTGTATTTGTGTACTACTTTTCCTTAAAAAAGAGGCAGGAATGATAATAAAAGAAATGGTTGGTTCGAGATCTGAGCAAAAACTGGATAGATCGTCCAAGCCTAAAATTTCACACCATTTGGTTAGGCTCTATTAGATCATAAAATAGTATACAATTTAACCAAAAAAGCCTTTGATCAAGGATATCAATTAGAATGAATAAGTGAAAGGTAGTGAGAGAGGCTTACGGCTGGGCAGTCAAAACAGATTCTATTGGTTACAGTCTCAATATTTGGAGAGCTGTGTAGCAATCCGACAATCCCAAGAGTTTCCAGCTTATCGATATGTGCATTTAGCACTAAATGTTTCCAACTTGATGGTCGACAAACCAAGCCAACCTTCTCCAGCAAGGCAAGAACCTTATATACACCACAAATAAGGAAAGAATATACCCTGTTAGGTTACAGCATTCTGGAAAAATCACATATTGCAAGCAATGCATAATGTGTGTACATCTGTAAGCATTATCTGCTTCTGCAATTTAGGAGGAAGTACAAGGTGACCTATTATAGTGCAGCTAGAGCAAACTAACAAGACCAATTTCTATGGATAATATTTTGTGATATCTTCATAAGATACTAAAGATTTACGATGTTCTTATATCTTAATTTACTTCATTTAGGACAACTTCAATAAAGTCTGTATACATTAGTTCACAGCAATTCAACAAGAAATTAAATCAAATTATCAAAAGAATGGCAAAATCCAAAAAGGTTTTCCATATCCGGTTCATTTCTAATTCATGAAATCATATCCATGATTATCAAAATTCAAGCTTAACATCAATATATGTGAAATGCACGAAGCACTTTGCAGCTAAATTTGCAGATACAAATGATCTTTTAAAAGTTATATTTAGGGGAATTTCGAATTTCATCTGTACATATTTTCTACAGTCTTTTATTTGAAAACAACCGAACTCAGGAAAACCGTGTCAGCAATATATGTAATTGAAAATAAACATGGATGCAATAAGGCCCCAGGTGATTTCCTTGACATGGCCAAGGCTTTCCAGAATCTCTCTCATGAATAACCACCAGCTACCAAGAAGATTATAACTGTAGTACTTCAGGTTCACCGTAAGTAGAGATGAAACATTTCTCAGCCTTAAAAGTTTCTCTTAGGTCTTTCCGAGAATGTGCAGTGACTGAATATGTGATGCTGATATTTCCAGCAAGCTATGAAAAGTGTCGTCATCAAATTGTATCACCAATGTTTTCACTTTTTGCAGAGTAGACATCTAAATGATCTATGTCTTGGCATGCATTTAGTTTCAAGAACTCCAGAACAGGGCTACCATATAAAATTAACTTAATGTCATTCTCAGTGAAGTGCATTTCAGTAAGGGATAGTCTCTTGAGTTTTGTCCACGAAACAGCTCCTTTTAGCCCCAAAATGCAATTCTGTAGGCTCAAATTTATTAATGACGGGGCAGCATAGACATGGTAAGCCAATGTATAGGATTCACGTATTTTCTCATAAGCTGTGTATCACGGGCAGAACTTTAAACTTAGATCAAGATCTTCCACGTTATTTTGTACAGCTGAGAAAATCCAGTTATCAATGCTGCTAGAGTAGCATCTATTGTAATTGAAACCGAATGCTAGCTTTTTTATACTTCCATCTTGGATGTTTTCCAGTGCTCTAGTGACACTCTCAACAAATGGCCAAATATTGTCAGGGTGACAGTGCTGGTTGTGAAACTTGAGCTTTGGCAGAGATATCCAAAGGCATTTCCATCTTTTTGATAACACACTAGTACAAACTGCCTCCTGAGTGTCTAAGAAGGAGAGAATATGGAGCAGTACCGACTCATGTAAGGCACTGATTCGATCTACCATTACACTATTCTGCCTCTTTTTATGTGGCTTTAATTCTTCCTTCTCCTTGTCTACCCCTACATTAACATTGTTCTCAGGCTCCTTTTCTTCATCCCCAGGAGGCTGGCTTCTGTACTCTTCATCCACATGGTCAACCTTATTCATACTTCTACAGTGCCTATCATATGTAGGGATCCCGTTTACCATGATTTCTAAGTAAATATATTAAGACAGGGTGGGTACACCACAATAATCGAGAACTTAATGGTGGAATCTGAAACCGACATCAATACGCTTTATATCAGAATCCTACAAGACCAGCACTACATATTCAACACGACATATCACAAGTGAGAAGCAGCACAGAGGTTGTACAGACAGCAAAAACACACACGCATCCCAGACTTTGGGGGGCTGGGGGTGAAAGATCTAGGTTTTAAGCCATAGAACTACAAATGATAAAACCTAAGGAATCATTTCACAAAATATTTTTACATTAGCGTGTGCCAGGTTGTTCAAGGACAAAATGTTTTGATACATTCACAATTGTTCTACTGTATTGCATATAGATATAACCAGTAAGGATATGTGGAGTTTGAAGATCGATATCTAGGTAAGTAAACATGAGTGAATTTAAACTAAAATTAACCTAATTTACGCCCGGACGGAACTGATTTTCAAATAAGGTTTGTAATTCTGGAAGAATCTAATCTACTTATCGGTTATAGAATAAGAAACTGTTGTAAGTACATCCAAATCATACAAAACTTATGTTTGTTATATCTGTTCATGTCCAGATTAATTGCTTAAAATGTTTGTTATATCTGCTCATGTCCAGATTAATTGCTTAAATTTTCCTTTATCTATGTCAAGGGATATATCCAAATCCAGAAATAGGAGAAATAGGAAAAAATTGACGATGCACATGTATAGGATTTTATTATCTATTTATTTATCTTTTCGAGTAATGGAAACAGAAAAGGTAATCGCATGGAAAGAAACTTAAGGTGATCGAGAGATGAGACCTCACCTGAATGTCGACGTTGGCGATGAAACCAGGAGATGAGTAGAAAGGCTCTGGCTCCTCTGATGCGTTGGAAGCACAAAAGGGTAAAGGCACTTATAGACGGTGAGGGTTCACATCAGCAAATTTATAATTCCAAAAAACCTTCCCCAAATTGTTAATGCGCCATAAAGGAACAGAAACAGTGGGACCACTTTATTACTTGGAAACCAAAGTTATTACAAAATAGTTGCAAGTTACAACCCGTTTAGACCAAAGCCCAATAGTCATCCAACTTAATTCAGCAAACTAAACATAACCAATGTGCTTCAGAACAAATATCAGGAACACATCTAATTTGCAACAAATACTAAAAGCATACAAAAATTTGAACGTGCACGCAAGAGAGAGAGAGAGAGAGAGAGATTTGGCTAATCTTGAAATGAAGCCTGCTACCATTCCCTTCATTTTATTCATTTCCTGAACTTTGCAGCGACCAATTATAAACAGTTAACTAATAGATGCATCTTAAAATGAACTTAGCATAAAAAATCTTGAGTTAACATGAAATAAGCTAATCATTGATTGACATAAAATGATGCCAACGGAACTCTTCTTGCTCCTTTCCACAGGAGGCGAGTTTACTACCTTATGATTTCCACATATTGCTTCTAATGGATTCTCCTTTTCCTTTTTCATTCAATTGCACATTTTGAACTTGCTACTTTGTAAGTCCGCTTAAAAATAATTTGGAAGGTGATCTCTACTTTTGATCCATGAATTGAAGGATCCTTTTCATGCATCAGATGGCATTTACAAACTAGAGCACTCGACAGACCATCAGACAATAGGATGGAAGACAGAAGCTAACCATAAGCAGCAAAACTCATAAATCAGCAGCTTCTCCATAAAGCGCAGAGAAGGAGAGTGGGAGAACAAATGAATTGAGAACTTATTTTGCCACATAAGATGGCTATCTTTTTCTTTTTCTAATTGGTTAAAGCGATTTTAATAGATGGTTTCAGTTTGTTCCACCTACATTACCAGTCCAGAGGAGATGTGTGCATTGTGTATACACTACTATCAGCATCACTTCAATCATCTAGCACGTATAATAACACCAGAAATTTATAATATGCAAAGTTAATAGTTCTGAATCTCCATGTACATCATGCCAGAGCATAATGGTATGAATACATAGACAAGCAAAGCAGAATATACATGCACATAATCAAATATGTGCATCATTTTCTGCTTTCAGGGTGAACGAGTATGATGAAAGCAATTATTCTGGAAATTGGCAATTTTTTCCATAATTCCTTTCTTGATCTTCTCTCAATCAATTATAATCACTAATGAAGTTGTCTATGCATAGAGTCACAGACAGTTTCTGCCCTGTGCAAATAAGTCAAGAGGATACCATGGTAAAATTATGCAGTAACTTAGTAATACAAAAATTCCAATAAATAACATAAATGCAGAACTATTGATCTTTATCTAAATAATCAAACTTTAACAGTCTGACACAATAAATTCCATTATATGGAGATGAAGAACATCTAATGCATTGGGATGAGAGAAGCATGCATATATTTTCTTGTTCAAATATTGTGACCACAAAGAGACGTGCACTTGTTCATTCATTGCTTTTCACCAAATTAAATTGAAAATATAAACCCCCCTACCCCCCCCCCCCCAAAAAAAAAAAAAAAAAAAAAAACACACAATACAAATAAATAAATAAAAATTGGATTGAACCTGCGGATTTGTACTCCTGTGGTGACCAAAGACTAAACTAGTTGCTTATCATTATAATGCAGATACAATCTTTAGCTCATCCATACTTTTAATCAAATTAGAGCATCCACATTTGTTGTGTTAAAATGAACTATCCACATAAGCAAAAAGTAGAGTTTTTAGTGATTGTTAAAGGACATAAACTTAACTACTAATTTGTGTCACATTGGTGACTCCAACTAAAAGTGTTAAATTTAACCATTAATTCAATAATCAAAGGTGGCCCAATCCCAATTTAAGTAAAATAAAAAAAGAAGAAATATTGCCACATAAGGTGTTAAGTTTATTGTTAACTTTAACAAAAAAACTAGCAACTTGTTAAAATAATTCTTTTAGCAACTACTTTAACACCACCAATGTAAGTTGTTTTTTGAATTGTTAACTAACAACTCCAATAACAACTTGCTTTAGCCCTAAAAATGTGGATGCTCTTACAATAGCATTAACCTTGAAATTAATAATATTGTATTGGTCGAAAGTTAAAAATATACAGTAGTTGTTTCATTCAAGAGACAGAATGCTAAAACAGTAAAGGAGTCGATAACGAATAGAGATACAGTGTTAAAACTAAAATGCAAAACTAAATCATATATACTGTCCTTAATTAAAGTAAATCAAGCATGATTTACCGGAAACATATCTAGAATTCAGCAACTACACCGCAGGTATTATACAACTGTGTCAAGAACAGTGAGTACTCCTTACAAGCCCACAATAATTACGACTTAAGATTCCCTCTTAATCTTATGTTATCTTACACCGTTAAATGTGCTTATGTGTGCATCTGTTTAAGATTTATCCCAAACTATTACCTCAGACATCGACAGTTCCAAACACAATCATCACTAAACATTCCGTTGCTCAGGTAAAAATTATAAGTGCACTAATTGAATTAGAAACAACCATGCTTTATGTGAACGGAATATGGGAAAAATGGAAAACCAAAAACACAGAACAATTGATGATTATGAAATAAAGGAACCTAAAGTAAAATACCGTCCGAAAGAAAATTTTTTACGTTAAAATGGGTGGCAGAGGACTGAACTGGCAGGATTGTAACCGCGGACGCCGTCGTTTTCGGGTGTTTTCCGTCAGCGTATGCACATACAGTTCCGAATGGCGGATCCTTCGGCCCAGTAAGGGAAACTAGCCCCAACCCAATAATTGATAACTGGTATTAACAAACTTTTTCTTTTATTTTAAAGTCGAAACAGATTGCTAATAAAATGGAGTTCATGTTTTTATTTCAAAATAGAATGAGATTTTGTGAGAAAGAATAGTTAAAATTTATACAGTGCAAGTAAGTCTTATCAAATATGTATGTGGATACATGTCTTATCAAATATGTGGATACAGAGACACAATTAGGAATTGACAGAAGGAGAAGCCCAATCGAATTATCGTTAAAGTTACACAAATAAATCATAATTTTCAAAAAGATTATATACTCAATGTATATTGTAAAAAAGATGTTGAGCTATTTGAAATATAGTAATAGGCTTAAGGAATGTGACCGACGATGTTAAAAATTGGATTAACTCTTGTATTGCATTGGACAATCATTTAAATAAATTATTATAAATCTATTTATCAAGTTTGTGATAGTTGATGAAAATCATAAGACAATTAATTAGAATTACCTTGTAAATATCAGTACTAGACAACTTGTACCAAAGTCCAAGGCGTCCCTTTGTTAGATACTACATCTGTCTCAAAAAGATAATCCAAATTTCCTTTTTTGCCTGTCACAAAATATGGTCAATTTTCTTTTTTCTTTTTTTAAAGTAGTTGAAATATTAGTCCTCTTATATTTTCCTATTTAATGTGCATGGTTATAAAAAAAAGAATTATTAAGATAGAATAATTAATAAATAAAAGTGTATAATAAGGGCATCTTCAATGCATAGTTATAGTCATAGAATAAATTGACAATTGACAAAAAAATGCTTATTTGACACATTAAATACTAGACATTTTTATGGAGAATATCATCTCGTGACATGATACCAACTCGAATAATTCGTATCGAAATACAAGAATACAAATAGAATAATAAAATATTGTGGATTACTTCGGAAGAAACCCGACAAAACTCCCAAATACAAACACCAGTTTGCAATATAATTAATTCCACACCCTACGTTCATCAGTTTTACATCTTTAAATAGAGATAAAATAAACATTATCCCACTAACTTACCCATTAACCACTAACTTATCTACTAACACAATAATAGCTAAATATATAGATACTGTCTCTATACTTTTACTAATTCAAACTAAATAAATAACTAATATCTAAATACTAAATTATTACATTGCTAATTAAAATAGAATCGTAACATTCCTTCCCTCTTGAAACTACCCTTGTCAAGGGTATGAATAAATTTCCTTCTCCTGCACTTCCAATTTATGACCAAATATGAGAAAATGTGAATTATTTTTTTAAGGTTGTCGGTTGTTCTAGTTCCATACTCCAAACGTTGGGCTATCTCGACCAATGACAACTTTGTCATACAAGAAAACTGCAATTTGATATTCGAAAATGGTTGCTCGACTTCTAATTTTTCAAGGAAAACAATGCTTCTTCTTTCATCAATTGGAAAGATTTTGGAGTTATCACCTCCTGGTACTGCCTCGCACTTGTTACTAGGAAAAAACTGTAATTTTTCACTCGTGTGCCTAAGTTCTTTTGAATTGTCGGAAATAAGTTCCAACAATATTGTTTCTTCGAAAGAGTAATCTAGATCTTCAAATGTAAAGAATGTCCGTACAGGAAAACCTACACTTTGTTCTTCAAAAGAATAATCAGTTTCCTCATATTGTTGTTCCAAAGCAAATTAATGCAACTTGACATCAATCATGTCGGCCCAGATTTTCATTTTGCACATCATATCTTTCATTTCTTTTTGAGAAGTAGCAATAACTTGAACTATGCTCTCCAAACGTGCCACTCGCTGCTTGAGTGATTAGGCCATGCCTACTCTGATACCAAATAATACGAACTCGAATAATTCGTATCGAAATACAATAACACAAATAGAATAATAAAATATTGTAGATTACTTCGAGGAAACCCGACCCTCCCAAATATTGGTTTTTCAGAAGAAACCAACAAAACTCCCAAATACAAACACCAGTTTGCAATATACTTTTTCCACACTCTACTTTCATCAGTTTTACATCTTTAAATAGAGATAAAATAAACATTATCCCACTAACTTACCCACTAACCACTAACTTATCCGCTAACACAATAATAACTAAATACATGGACACTGTCTCTAACTACTTTTACTAATTCAAACTAAATAAATAACTAATATCTAAATACTAAATTATTACATTGTTAATTAAAATAGAACCGTAACATGATATGTCAAGCATTAATTTATTCAATCAAAAAATTTATCTCACTCTATTTTTTCAAAATACCTATCATAACTTGCTAAATATACAATATTAACATTGTTGTATTAGAGAATTTTTTGAGTGTAATGTCAATATTCTTTAATACATATACACCTAAGACATTCCACCTTGAAAAAAGAAAGGTTCGATTTCCTGGTATGGGGTATTTTTTATATTTTATTGAAGTGTGTATTTCCACTATATGTGAGTTTGTGTTGTTAATTTTATTAGTGTTGTATTTTAATAGAATAAATATATATTTACATTTGTATTATTATGATGCAAATTTATAATTGCACTTTTAGAAAAGAAAAAAAAAAGGAATGATAATGGTACATTTGAATCGATTTCAAAGTACTACAAGCTTAAACACTAAATATTAATTGCATAAAAGCCAAAATAATATAGTAGAGGTGTTAAGTACTCATCTCATTTAGTGTTTGCGATTGAGTTTTTTATGTTATGTAAAGCAATATAACAGAATGCTTATCCGTAAAGAGTAGGGCTATATTATATGGACAAAATAACTTATAAAATATCTAATAAAATTGACACATAGTATGATCTTATTTTTCAACACATCACATCACTTTTATATCAACACTAATCACACAAGCCACATGTCAATTTTATCAAACTTTTTGACATTAACTTTGTCTAATTAGAATTATTCTAAAGAATATTTTGAAGTGATATGAGAAGGCATGGGGCAAGCAATTAATTGGACAAGTTTGGCATCGTTTTTTAGTTCTAATGTCCCAATAGATTTACAACAGTCCAGCTCTTCTAATTTGGGGATGTCTCGAATCGGTTAAATACCGGACTCTATCTTGGACTTCCTTCATTGATAGGAAGAAAGAAAAAAGAGGGTCTTCAAATTTTTCAGAGATAGGCTATAGAAGAGACTTGAATGTTGGCAGACGAAGACGCATGCTTTCCAAAGCGGGTCTTGCAATCTTAGGCTTTGTTTGGTAACCATTTATAAATGGGTGGATTTATAAATATATTTAAATTTCAAATTTTATATAGGTATCGAGATTTTATTGTGTCATGTGAAGGTAATGATTAAAATGATGTAAGAGTTCAAGTCAAATCAAATATGTGGTTAAATATAGTGTTGCCATGTGTCCAAAAATTGAAATTTAAATTAGTTAATAAATTCAAAGCATTTATAAATGATTACCAAACATAGTGTTAATCAAAAGTGTGGCCCAGCCAATAAATACCCACATATGGTATGTCAACTTTCCCGCGCTACCTATTTCTCTATGTGACGAGTTACATGGATAATGAATTTGTTTTTGGTGGAATTCGAAATCAGGCGGCGTTAGAGGAATAAATTTGTTCTAATGGAGTAAATTATATGTGTGTTCGCAAAGAGTTCAGTGGTCTTGGTTTCAGAAACTTACATGCATTCAACTTAGAGATGCTCAGGAAATAGGGTTGGAGAATTTTATCTAACCCTGATCCTTTTATCAGTTAGGTTCTCAAAGCCAGATATAGGCTTTCTGGAATCATAAATGAGATATGGACTCAACTTTACTTGGGAGGAGCATTTGGCAATCTCGGCAAGTCTTGGGGAATGGATGTAGATGAAGGGTGGGAGACGGGCTCTCTATTTGAGTTGGGAAGGATGCCCGGATTTGTGAAAGCCCCAATTTCAAGCCCCAGATCTTTGAATGTTCTGACGTTGAGAATTTATTAGTTTGTGATCTCATTCTTCTGGGCCGGCAAGAGTGGGGCTTGAATATGCTTCATGCACTTTTCTCGTCTAAGGACTATTGTTAACATAATTCCCTTAAGTTTGGATCCCATGCATGATCGACTAATTTGGCACTATAGCAAGAATGGGGATTACATCGTCAAATCTGCTTACCTTGTTGCCATTGAACTATGTGGAGATGAGGAGAATTTCTGAGAACAAGGAGAGTGAAGCAAGATTTAGAAGCTACATATCATGCTAAAGATGAAGTTTTTCATTTGGAGAGCGTGTTGGGAATGTCTTCCGATATAACTAAGCTATCTCAGAGAGGGATACCAATCCAATCCCGTTACATTTTTTGCAACAATGACGAGACTCTGCTCTATTCTTCAATTAAATGCTCAAGCCATTTGGTCTTATTCAAAATTTTTTCTTACTCATGTATTCAGGTTATTACTTATCGTTTATTTTTTTGGCAAACTATTATTTATTGTTTTTAATATAACACATCTTAAATATTTTTCTTTGTATT
>CAVNYN010285963.1:0-17427 GCA_963692815.1 Nyctanthes arbor-tristis | reverse complement strand
CTGGAAGTTTAGCATTATTATAACATAGGCAGAAGATGTAAAATAATACCAAACACTAGTTTGATTTGTGAAGAGTGTGACGCTATGCTAATACTATGCCACATTACTGTATAACATCAGAAATCTGGTGTTTGAACATTTCTATAAAACTAACTGCCAATAGTATCTTTTTTTTCATGAAGTTTCAACTGAGATGCCTAGCGTTCTCAAGAATTGATCTTAGCTTTTCTTAAGAGTCTCTCAGATGACAAATATGATGGTGTTTATAAATTAACTTAAACGATAAAGGAGTATGGCTAGTTTTTGGGTATTGCTGAGTAATTATTATCACCCGTCTAGATATAGTACATTAAATAACAAGTTTCTTTTCAAATAATAATAAGGAGGGGGAGGAGAAGTTGATTTGAGTGAGTTTTAATGTCTTTATTTAAGCAGGATGTGAGATTGACAAATTTTCATTTTGACGACATACCTTTTTTTTTTTTTTTTTGCTTTCTTTTGTACATACGAAATTCTTTTTAAATCTAAACAATTCTTGACCAAAAATTGAAGAGGAAAATTTTCCATCTCCGTCAACCTAAGCCTTTTCTGAGTTTAGAAGAACATGAAAGCAAGGCGCTTGTTGCTTGTAAAACGTTGGAAGGTCTGTTGTCAAAATGAAAGGTCAAGAACCTTTTACACGATGAGTTAAAAAGATATGAATCAAATATGTTAGCAATCAGTATTTTACAAAGAGGCAGAAAAAAAAATAAATATTAGTATTTTTTTTTATCAACAAGAAAAATAAAATAATAAAATAAGATAAGATAAAATTAGAAAACAATGTATCACATATCATTGAACTACTTTGATTGGACAACCTAGTATGTATTAATCAATCTTGAAGCTTCCAAATTAGGATTGAGACCACGTTAGATTACCATGCCAAATACATTAAAGGACTATGTACTAGTAGTATGTGAATAGGAATTTAGATGAGTCAAATTATTGGAACAGTGATTTAAGAAAAAATTAGCCTATCGTTCGGAAGTAAAATTATAAAGTTCAATGGAAAGAGTTGGGATTCCACAACCCCGGGGTTAAGATGGGCATTCAAAACTTTACTCAATTCTGGTTTACCATTTGTATCGAAAATTTTTTTACTTAATTTGTAGTTTGAATTGTACCACAGTAGATGCTTATATTTGGAAGGTCCAAGTTTAAATAAGAGATGCCCCTCATTTAATTCACGTACCCCCTTATAATTACTCAATCACTAATATATAAAATGTGAAATCCTTATAAAGCATATAGATTTCACCTTGGGTAATTATATCATCACTACGAATTTTAATTGGCACACCACAAATTATTTATTTACTTAGACACCCTTAGATAGAATTACAGCAATAGCCTTTAGATAAATGTTTTATATATTATTTTTTTATTCCCTCACCAGATCAATATGCATTCATTTTTCCCTTTTTATTTTTCTCCTCTTTACGTAAATTTTCGGCGGGAATTAGTCGGCCACCGGCAACTAAACAACGACAATTGATAATTCAATATTTTCTATATTCAATTATTAATTTCACAGTCTTCCTCTCATCCAAGTTTCAATTTTTCCTCTGTCGATTACAGATCTTCTGTTGCTTGACTTGCTTCTCATTTTGTTTTTCATTTTCACTTGAATCATTTCATCATCTTGTGTTAATATTGAAATTCAATTACAGGCAAGTCGGCAACTCATTGTAGTTTTCACTGTGGCAACAGGAGTTCCAAAGGTTTTTGCCAATAACTTTATAATAATTCCAAATTGAGATGGGTCAATTTTTAACAAGAACGGTTTCTCGAGTTGAAGCTGTCATTTATTCGGAACGAAAAGAGTTTCATTAACTACTAAATGTTAAGAGATGAACTCCATTTCTTTCTCTTTTCTCTCCCATCCAAGCTTCCTTTCCTCCTCCGTTACATCGTCTTCCTCCTCCAACATATATTGATAGGCGTATGGCAATTGGAACTCACAGTTTTTTGCCCCCTAATATTTGGAAGCGGTGGGTTGCCAAAGGAAGATATATCCTTGGAAAAGGAATTCATATTTTACTAGAGCCTGACAGCCTGTTGTCTAGGGGGCTTTCCGACAAGAACTTTTGAGGTGAAAATGGCGATGGTGGTTCCGCGGTGGTTTGAAGGATCCAAATCTTGTTTGGAAAATTTTCAGTTGTGCACCACAGTTTTTGTAATATTTTAATTTATTGTTGTTATTTTTTTGTTTTATATTGGTTAGAATTGTAAATTTAGTGTGGTGTGATTATCAATCTTCAATACTTTTATGTGGTATAGTTAAAATGTGGTTGTTCAATTAAATTTTATAGTGGCAATATAATAGACCTTTTTAACCTTTTGGAATCCTTGTAAAACATTAGGTTCCACCTTTACCCCTACCATTTTCTTGTAATTCCCAAATTGCCCTTTCTTTTTTATTGCACCTAATTTATTGGACTTTACTGATTAATCATAATATATTAAAATATTATGAAGAAATTAAAATATTGTGAAACTAAAATATTACACTATATTTATTACACTCTTAATCAATTATTATAAAGAAACTAATGTATTTGAAACTTTCCTTGAAACAATTTGTATTTATAATATTGTTTTAATCTTTAGTGTAGTATTGATTGTGATTGATTTCAATTTTAACTAACTAATTTTATAGTGTGGTAAATTGTAACTCGCTTTTGAATATATATTTTTTAATTTCAAATTCTATCTTTACTTCTAATCCCACATTATTTCCTTAATTACAATTAGTGTATTGTTTAAATTTAATTCCAAGATTAATCTTTAGTTTTTATTGTGGTTAATTTTAGTTCAATTTCAAGATTAAAACTACAATATTAAATACAAAGCTACAATTTTGTTATCCATTTAAATTGATATTTTATAAGAAACTTGTTTAAACAATATATTTTAAGAAATCATAAATGATTATAATTTTTTTATTGAGGAAGTAATGATATCATAGAATTAAATATATTTAAAGTCTATCAACAATCAAGAAATCCAAACGTAATTATTTTATTATCCTAAATTTTGTATATTACATTATATATTGTCATACAACGTGCAAAGCACGTTTAAATTACTCGTTCAATTAAAATGTTAGACCTCGGGAATTTTATTTATTGTAGGCTTTATATTTGATTCATCATCATATATTAACTTTAGACTTGACCACAAGATTCGGTGATACTAGTTAAAACTTTCTTCTTTCTTTCTTTCCTTCTTTTTCCTTCTTTTTTTTTTTGTTTTAAGATGTAGTATTGTTATTATTCTTAATAAATTATGGTGTGTTTAACTAAGAATTTGAACCAGAAGGTTTAATCAGTTATTTGAAAAATGTTTTTTTATTTTTTATTTTTTTTAAAACAAAAATAGATCATATCATTTCCATTAGCAAAATATACATGGGGGATCTGGCAAAGGACCAGATCAGGGTGCCTAAACAAAACAGAAAAATATACATTTCAAAGGCATCTAAACATCTAATTCTAATCTCTAACAACCAGATGCGCCTAAGCAATTGAGAACCCAAAAAAAAAAAAAAAAATCCAAGAACAATCCACCAAAGTCTAAGTAGAAACTAGATCAATCGGTCCTCGTTCATGCCCCACTCCACCACTCCATCTAATTTGAAAAATGTTTTTTCCCAGCGTGCATCAAATATGAAAGCACGTTGAGACACAAATTAGATGCAATTCAATGAATTATTATTGACAAAAAAAGATAATTGAATTGCTAATTTTATTTTTTTTGAAAGTAATAATTGAATCGCTAGGTGCACGCTTAATTAGTTCAATATATCATGGCATGCACGATAAGCCATTGGTTGGGGAGTCAAATCGGACATGGTGTCACACCCTCGATCTATTGTTTTAAAAAGAAGGTAAAAAAAACTTTATTTCCTACTTTATAAATTATTAAAATATTGCAAATTTGATCTTATTATCTTTTGATTTTAATACCCATTTTCTTTCTCCACTTTATAAAGTCTAAGAACCCACTTTTTATTCATTTATTATTATTACTACTATTTTTATTTGTATTAAAGTACACCGTCTCACTATCTTCCAACACACCCCATGGAGCAATGACAATATTTATTTTCCAAGGAATATTGAGAAACTCTTTGGCTCCGAGTTTTATGGAAATATTTTAATTTTCATTTGTCACAATTTTTTGAAAGAAGGTGGAGGAGCGATTTTCATTTTTCAATTCGTATTTAAAATTTTCTATACTATTTCTTTCACAAGGCTCAGTTGGTCCATGTTAGACTGCTGAGACTAATAATATCATGGACTCATTATTGTAGATCTAAAATGGTTTATAAGGTTCTAATCAAATCTTCCTAGGAGTTAGGACACATCAAATGTATCGTGATTTTGTAATATTTGGCATCTGATTAGGAACGAACTTTATTAATTATAAATAGACAAATAACATTCTACAACTTGTCACCCATTTAATGATGCGACACGCAAGCAATGGTGGGCAAGTCCATCAACCAGGGGGAGTGCAACACGTACCAGAGAATGGATTAATGGGGGTGTCACGTTCCATGTGGATCAATTTACTGTGGAGTCAACATCATGTACCGGGGGAATCTTTTTTCTCCTTCCTTAGGGATCCCTAATTTTGTACTTTAATTAATCTTGAAGATACCTTCAATATTCTATGTTGAAGAAACCTTCCTCCGCATTCGATGGCGAAAAAAGAACCCTTCATTTTTACGTTATTTTATTTTAAAAAATAGAGAGAATCAATTTTACTCAAGTGCCAACTCCACAAATTTAGATGAATCTCAATAGTGTTTTATATTTTTGACGTAGCGCTTAAAATCCAACCAAGTAATTGTGAGCTTCTCTATTCTACCAAAAAAAAAAATTTATTTACGCTACCATGAAACTTAAAATTGGGTAACTATAGGTCCACACATGATTAGGAAGTTTAAGGGACGTGGACCGGTGGAAATGCATATACTTACAAGAAGAAGTTAATACGGTTGAAAACACTAAACATGTTAAACGTAAAAGAATATTTATGTGACAACATTGTTGATTTGTTGATTGTATGGTTTTACATATTATAGAAATTCTAGGAGCAGATAGGATTTTTTGTGTGGTTCTATGGACTTTGCATCGTATGATGTTAATATAAAATAGTGTATATATCTTGTCATTAAAATGTTAATCATTTTCTACAGTCTATGCTCATTGAATTAAATTAACAAAATTTTTTTGGAACCTTAGTTGCACCAAATGGACACATGTCACTAACATGCTAATTCCTGTATTTTGATAATTGCGCAGAAATTCACGTATTAATATTTGGTTACGTTGCTTTTTGAGTATGAATGAATTAATTTCAAGGAATTGATGGTCGACCAAGAATGATGGTATTTGGCTAAGTTGCTTTCGAGTATTATTTACTTTTAAATGATGAAATTTATATTTATTATTTACTTTCGAGTATTATCTTTACTACTATTTGTTTTGAAAACAATTAATATATTAATTTCTTAACTTTGATTAATTTACAAATATATTCTGAATTTTTTTTTTGGGTGTCCTCAATACGAGTGTAATATTTATTATTATGACTTGCTATGAATTTTTTTCTAAATTTGACCGTCTATTTCTAAAACCAACTAAGGAATCAACCATCAATAGCTAAGTCAAGAAAGTGATGATAGGGCCCCCAGGGCATATGGTGCAGTGGTAAAAGATGAGCCTGTAGATAGTGGTGCCTCCATGATGTCACAAGTTCGATTCTTGGCTGCTGTGCTGTACATCTCGTATTTTACCTCATTCACAGGGTCCTAGGGCAGCGATTGTGGGGGCACTCGTGATGGGGATGAGACGTTACCCAAAAAAAGAAAGTGACGATAAGGAAATTAACATCACCGAGGGATTCGGGAAGATGGCGAAGCGATAGTAAGAATCGCATCTTAGTAAAGATAATGGTAGTTATAATGACACCATATTTTTTTACTAACTACACAATATCTTATATTTATTTTAAATACCTCTAATATCTACTACTTGTCACATTTATTTTTTAATTTTTCTATCTCCTTATTTTCTTTAATCTCCCATTAATTATGACATATTATTTTTGGTACATCTTTTACATAAAATTTCATTGTAAAAGAGCTCTAAATATTTTAAAATAGGTAAAAAATTTTGTAAAGGAAATCAAACGACACTACATATATCTCATTAATTTAATAATTTAAAGTAGATTAACAAAATTTATGAATAAAAAATTTATTAAGGTACCGTAAAAAAAGTGATTGAGCAATTATAGGGAGACATAAAAAGTGGACATTATTATGTGACATTCTCATGTGGTACACATTCATTGGGTGATAATTACATGGCTAATTTTTATCATTCAATACAAGTGTGTCATATAAAAATATCACATAATAATGTCCCCTTAGAAAATTTCAAAGTCATTTAGGGAATAGTTATTTATTAATAGAAAGTTGACGTAAAAATGCAATGATCAAAATAAAAATGTTGTGATAGAAATATAATAAAAAATAATATAAGGATATTTAGTGCAAATAAAATGTGATGGGATTAGTAAAAAAAAATATCATGTGAATGTACTTTCTTTTAAACATATATGTAATATTTGTTTGGGGTGGGGGGGAGTTAGTCAAAATTATCGCCGACTATTAGAAAGTTGTCTCTTTTACGAGCTAAGCAGAAGAAATTGATGTTTGTCAGCATACTTACCCTTTCCTTCTTCAACTAAATAAAATATATATCACAAAATCAACACTACTTGTCCAACTCTTGCGGTAGCTTTATCCAAATGGAAAAAAAAAATGAAAATGAAAAGAAAAGAAATTCTAGGTGACGAAAATGTATTAGTATACTCCCTCCATCTTAAATATATGATCTACTTTTGTTTTTTCACAATGATTAAACAAGCATTGAAAAGTCACAATTTGTGATCGTCTTTCTAATTTGTCTATGTGAGTAGAATTCAAAATTAATACTTATAACTAAAGTATTAAACATAGATATATATGTAATGTAATATAAATTAGACTTTTCAATGTAGAAAGTTGATCTAAAAAAGAAAATTAGACGAAATAATCGGGACAGAGAGTAATAGCATTTCCCCCTTTTGTTTTTTCGTGTTGGCGTTGGGCTTGAAGCCTTGAAGATACTGTGTAGAAACTAGAAAGCCGAACCTTTTCCCCCCAATTTCGACTGCTTTTACAGCATTCAGGCTTTCCCCCACTCGCATACATACATACATACATCAACTAAAAGCAGATGATATCTCAGAAGGGCTTCAGACTCTTTTCTCATTCTAATGTTCTTACGCCTCCCGCCATGTCGTATCTCAATTCGAGACCCCATTCGCTTTTTGTCAACCCAGCAAAACTTCATATGTCAAGAAAATCCCATTTTGCAAAATTCTTACACGGAACTGTCCCAGGTGTACCACGACGCCCTGAAAGCCTCCGCCGCTCAAAAATCAAAACTTTCAACGCAAAAAATCCATGCCCAGATTTTTGCGGCCGGCCTTTACTCGTCCACATTTTTGCGGAACCATCTGATAAACTCATACTCGAGGATTGGATTAGTGAATGATGCTGTAAAGGTTTTTTCAGAAACTGAGTGTCGAAATGTGTTTACTTGGAACACGATGATTAACGGGCTCGCAGATTTTGGTTTGATGAATGAAGCGGAAAAACTGTTCGAGAAAATGCCCGACAAAGACACCGTTTCCTGGAATTCGATGATGTCAGGTTATTTTAATAATGGCAAGGTCAGGGATACTATAAAAGTTTTTGTTTTGATGCTTCGAGATTACTGCTGTGTTCCGGATTTGTTTTCGTTTTCTTGTGTGATGAAGGCTTGTGCAAATCTCGGATATGTGAAGCTTGCTTTTCAACTTCATGGTTTAGTCGCAAAGTTTGAATTTAGGGAAGGGAAATCAATTAGTTCATCAATAATTGATATGTATATAAAGTCAGGTACTTTGGACTATGCCAAGAAAGTTTTTTCAAGGATATCTAATCCTAATTTGTTTTGCTGGAACAGTATGATTTATGGGTATTCTAAATTTCAAGGTATCAAAATGGCTTTTGATTTTTTTAACCAAATGCCTGAGCGCGATGTTGTTTCCTGGAATACAATGATTTCGGTCCTATCTCAGCATGGGATCGTGGCACAGACGCTGAGAATGTTTGTTCAAATGTGCAATGAAGGTTTTGTGCCAAACTCAATGACTTATGCTTCTGTCCTTAGCGCATGCACAAGCGTTGGTGATTTGACATGGGGTGCTCATTTACATGCTCGAGTTCTCCGGATGGTGCCAGATCTTGATGTCTATGTTGGTAGTGGTTTGATTGATATGTATGCAAAATGTGGATGGCTGGAATATGCAAAACGAGTTTTTAGTAACTTAAAAGAGCAGAATGAGGTCTCATGGACTTCTTTAATTGGGGGAGTTGCCCAGTTTGGTTGTCAAGAGGAAGCTCTGGAGATACTCAAAAAGATGAGGGAGGTCCCAATTGCACCAGATGAATTTACTGTCGCCACTGTTCTTGGAGCTTGTTCAAGCTTAAAGGATAAATCTCTTGGGGAACAGCTCCATGCAAATGCAATGAAGATGGGAGTTTCTTCCTCCGTGCCTGTGGGGAATGCTCTTGTCACGATGTATGCAAAGTGTGGAAATGTTCAAAATGCGAACCGTGTTTTTGAGTTAATGCCAGTCAAGGATGTTATATCCTGGACCGCCATAATAACTGCATTTTCTCAAAATGGTGATGTCATTAAAGCCAGGGAATATTTTGATAATATGCCAGAACGAAATGTTATAACATGGAACTCAATGTTAGGCACATATATACAAAATGGTTTCTGGGAAGAGGGTCTCAAACTTTATATTATCATGCTTAGAAGACAAGTTAAACCGGATTGCATTACTTTTGCAACTTCACTAAGTGCTGCCGCATATCTGGCTGTAATGAAACTTGGAAACCAATTCATAGCTCAAGCTGAAAAGCATGGTTTTGGTTCTGATGTGATGGTTCTCAACAGTGTTATTACTATGTATTCAAGGTGCGGACGAATTGGAGATGCACAAAAGGTTTTTGATTCTGTGATTACGAAAGATATTGTTACTTGGAATGCTATGATGTCTGGATATGCTCAGAGTGGTCAAGGTAGGAAAGTGATTGAGATTTTTGAAGAAATGTTAAAATTGGGCTTCACACCTGATCACATAAGCTACGTGTCCATTCTATCCGGTTGTAGCTATTCTGGACTTGTACTAGAAGGTCAATATTATTTTAATTTAATGACTGAAGGTCACGGTATCTCCCCAACATGTGAGCACTATGTGTGCATGGTAGATCTGCTTGGACGAGCGGGTTTGCTGGAACAGGCCATGAATCTTATAAATGAAATGTCGCTGGAACCAAATGCTTCTGTTTGGGGAGCTCTGCTTGGTGGATGTCGCATCCACCGAAACTCTGAATTAGCAGAAGTTGCACTTTCAAACTTAATAAATATTGATGATGCTGACTCCGGAAGCTATGTCCTCCTGGCCAACCTTTATTCTGACTCTGGAAAATTAGACGGTGTTTTGGATGTTAGAAAATTAATGCGAGAGAAAGGAATAAGGAAAAATCCAGGCTGCAGCTGGATTGAGGTTGACAACAGGGTGCATGTGTTTACTGCAGATGACACTGGTCACCCTCAAATCAAGGATGTCTACAGAATGTTGGAGAATATTGTGAAAAAGATTGAAAATACAGGAAAGTATGTCTCTGAAGTCAATTCTGCTGGGTCAAGGAGCTTCCACAGCGAGAAGCTTGCAGTGGCTTTTGGGTTGATGGTCTTGCCGTCTTGGATGCCTATTTATATAATGAAGAACCTACGGATATGCCAGGATTGTCATTTGGTGATGAAATTGATATCCTTTGTTGCTTCAAGGGAACTCATCATAAGGGATGCAAATCGGTTTCATCACTTGAAGGATGGTTATTGTTCTTGTAGGGATTACTGGTAGTTCATGTTGACTTAATATTTATATACATCTTTTATGGCAAGACTTAATTCGTGTTCTATTGAGGAAAAAATTTAATTTTCAGCATGTACTTTTTTCCTACATATGAAAGAAGACTGTGTTGTCCTGTCACAGTTGGTAAGTGTTAAACAAAAATGGTATCATTTTGGTCTGCCTTCGGAATACACTGAAACAGAGAATAATATTTCTGTTCACACACCCTCATTCGTTTCTCTTTTCCCTTTTGCCCTTCTCTCTTTATGGACAGCCAAGCAGGAACAGTGTGAATTTGTGATTTTTTTAGGCTGGGAACACTGTGAATTTGTGATTTTTTTTTTTAAGTATAATTACAAATCTACATTATAGTAGCACAAACGCGTATAGATATTTATCTTACTGAAACACAGCGCCAAGAAAATTAACAATATAAACCCACATATAGTGGGAATATATATTACAATAAAATGTAGAAATACCCAGGGACGGACCTAGGATTTTGCATAGGATCGAGTTGGATTTAGAACCGAGTCCGCCCCATCCCGCACCTGAATTTTTTTTTATACTATAAATTATTGGAAATAAAATTGCACTAGAAATATCATAATACATAAAAAAAATTTTTAAAAAAATTGACACAGTCTCCCTTGTAAATTAATATATCCTTAAAACAAAGGTGACTGTGCCCATAGGCACCTTGTAAATCAATATATCCTTAAAACAAAAGTGACTGTGCCTATAGGCACCGCTATTTTCCTGCCAATTTTATGCGGTGGCTATTGGCACCACATCACTGCGGTACATGGTCTTTTTTCCCCTTTTTTAATTCTTTTCCTTTGGTTTTGCTTCCATACTTAAACTAATTATAGTTACCTAATTTTGTCTACTTTCCTTATCTCCCACACGTGGCTTCTCCTTTCAATCTCCCTTCATTATACCCCAGTCTCTATGATAACAGTTATCTTTCTTATAGTTTTCAAGATGTTATTTCAATCTTTTCCCCATTTTTTGAGTAATCAATTATTTTCCTTTTATTGTTGCTGATACTTTTTTGGTAATTTAGGATTCTGAATTATGAGAGTAGTCGACTATAATTGGAAATGAAGAGGCTTTTTTGGTAATTAGGATTCTGATTTGTTAAGTTGGTATTTTATTCTAACCAATATTTTGAATCAAGTATTTTATTCTAACCAATATTTTGAATCATTTTAGTGGACAGAGTAATAGTCACCAAAATAGAATATTTTAGATAGGTAATAACGTCACACGTATCTATTTCTGTCACACGTTTATTTCTTTGTCCAACTACAGTTATTTACTTCTATGTGAAAAGCTTTTAACATGTGTTAATCTTACTACATAGACAAGTGGCAAAAAATTTGAGATTATCTATGTGAAATAAATTGTCTTATTCTCTGTCACTGATAGATTTGAAATCCACTGCCAATTCTTGTGTCTAATACAAAATATTATTAAAGAAGATAATTGTCGTGATGTTGCTATATATAAAGTTGGAAATGAAAAATTAGTAATAATAAATAATAAATAAAATATATAATAAGTTTGTTTAATCATTATTACTCATTAATTATTCATAATTATTAAGTAATTTTGATGGATCTTCTTTGCTTAGACCCCTCTTGTGCTGCAATGCATTATTTACCCGATACCCTCCTTACAAACCCGACTGGGGGCAAGGTAGACTATTGTGAATGGCCCACAAGTTTGTGGGTGAACGGTTCAAATAATCATCTCTAGATATTAGGTAGACTATTGCCTAACCATATATTTAATAGTAGATTAGATTATGATAGAGACGATTTAGTTGTCCACATTTTGCTTTTTATATTTTCAAGAAAACTAATTTTATGAGAATGTACATGTTACCCTCACGATGACATATTTCGTATTTGGTTATTGATTGTAGGTTAAAATTTTAGATATCATAGCTAAGTACATGTACTAAGGAAAAAAGACATCGTGTTTTAAAATTTACCATTGAAGAACTTGACTTTGGGCTTTGGGCTAACTGGGCTTAGGAATTATGTAGTTTGGTCCAGCCCTGTGGATCCGTCCTTGGAAATACCCTACAAGGAATCGAATCTGAATCGTCTATATCCCATTATCTCATCCCATTTAGCCCCCTAACAAAATGGAATACAACTCATTGGCATGTGAATTTGTGATTATGTATTGCTTTTAGCATATTTGACAAAGGAATCTTGAAATTAGGTTCCTATGAGTGATCAAAAAGATGGATGCAGATGAGTAGACAGGCGAATAAATGCCTCTCTATTGATCAGTGGAAAGAGTACCTAACACGGGTAGTCCTAGAAATTGCTGTAGAATTTAAGCAAGCCATTTCATTATGTGATGCTTTCTCGTTGATTGCTTTTTCTTGGCTGATTTGTATTATGTGGTTCTTTAGTTAATATGTCCTGTATCATAGTTTGAACAATGGTCTATTCTTTTCAATATATGATTTCAAGAGAGCACTGGAGGGGTGTGTCCGTGTGTGTTGGGGGGGGGGGGGAATTCTGGGCTGCTTTTTGAGAAGTTTGGAGTTCTGAGAAGGGGCACAGAGAGGGGGAGTGGCCTTGTATCTTGTGGAATTTACCACATTATCTTCGTAAAAACGGGGGTTGTTATATCGGATTTTTGCTGATTAATCCTTATTTTAATACCATGCTCTTGCTGAAATTCGCTTAATCAATTATATCGGTGGACGGGCCCTCGCTATATTCGATAAAACCAGTGAGTCTGTTTTTTGTTAGTTTCATGTAATTTTTTTTTTTGGGGTGATGTCTGATTAACAATCTTAAGTTCAGCATATCTGGCATCCAATGCACAAGTATGCAACAAAGGGAATGTCTCTCTAGGAACTTGGCTCGTTTAAATATCATACATTGTCTCTTCTCCTCTAAAAAAAAGAATAAAATTAAATCCAAAGTATTAATTGCCTAGTTCTATTTACTAAAAATGTAACAATTTTATGAACAACTCATTGAATCTTGTATAGATAAGCATTTATTACAGCTTTTTATAATTGATATTCTTGCCAAAATGAAACGATACTGAGAAGGATCCTTCTTTTTTCTGTTGCTCTGCCTACTTATAAGGATCTACATACACACAAGAATGGAATAACTAGGTTTTCTGATAAAAATAAAAAATTTTGATGTTCACTTGGTGAATTTGACATCTGGATTCCTTATTGCTTTGAGCCACATGTCTGCCATTACACGCGAAGAAATGCTCCAGAGGAGGTCAGGGCCCTTTGATTCGGGGCGTTTTCCCTTTTTTCCTGCCTTCCCCATTCCATATGCTACCAGCCACTGCAATGCAGTTAACCTCTGCTTTTCAGTGTCCCATACATTTTTTCTTCCTGGAGTTCTCACCTTTAACCCCCCAAGAAGCAAACTTGACACTTTATATCTTGTCTCCTCACTGTAACTATTAGACGTGTCGAAAAACTGAGTTGCATGAATCAATGCTATGACAGGGCCACCAACAGCCTCATACTGTCTTATTGGATCCCGAAGTTGGACAACCACGGCTACCGTTATGGATGGTGGTTCTGAAGAAGCATCATCTGAACTTTTTGTACTGGTATCTTTTATCCAGTCCTCAACGGGAACTGCTGAAGCCAATGGGTGATCGTATACCTTTCCATTAGCTCCAATGGTTTTAGAATCAATTGGAGAAACATCAAATGGAGCATCCTCTTCTGCCATGTCCGCCTGAATTTTCAGAGCGTCTACTGCCATAACTTCAATCTTCTGCATTGAGAATGCCAAAATTTCATCAACTGTCAGAGGGGCTTCACTCACATTCCATATTCCAGTGGAGATTCTGTCCTTTCTGCTACTCTTCATTGCATTGACCATGGATTTGACTGCGGCAATGGTGCGAGCAGCACTTGAACTTGCCCCTTCTTTGTTCCTTCCCTGGATAATTGCCGAAGCAATGCCTTCAAAAGCTATCTGTTCTGCTGTTTTCCCGATGAGCTCATCCAACGGCATCAATGTTAATATCTCAGCGCTAAGTTCTTCAAGACCCATAGCTGCCATCTTCTGGAATAATTCAAATCCATTCTTGATTGACTGGAGAATGAATGGTTTAGAAATCTGCATCGCGAGTTTTGGTGTGTCTTTACGAGCCATTGGAGTATCCAGAGGATTCATTGCTGCCAAGTAGCCTCCATTTCGTGTTTGAATAACACATCCCAATCCTTTACCAAGATCTGGTAGGAAAATATTAGATTCTGTCTCTTCTTTATCTTCATTGCTTTTGAGCTTGGGAGAAAGGGCTTCGGGATTGATCTTATATTTATTAGCTTCAGCGACCTCAAGCATCTGTAGGAATTCCCTAGTCACTGTTTCTTCATCTGCATCTAATATTTGGGATGCTGTTTCTTCATCTGGTTTATCTGCTGATTCTTCCCCCATCATAGATTCAAGAGCTTTTATCTGCTGAGCAATTGAATCAAGCTCTGACAATCTTGTCAAGTGGAATTGATCATGCACAATTTCCTTGACAACCTCACTTGAGACTGATCTTTTATCAGAGTTATCTTCTGATTGCCCATCTTCATCTTTATCTTGGATTTCAACTCCTTTATCTACAACTTCAAAGTCTGGGAGATCATCCTCTAATTTTGTTTCTTGTTCCTCGGACTGCTGGGTCTTGGAAGTTGAAGTTGCTGGAACAGGTTCATCCAAATTCAAGTCATCAATTCCTTGAAGATCTGATGTGGCTTCTTTCTGTGAAGGAGTCCAAGCTTCTGTCCGGCTTGTCATTCTTGGACTCGGAACGCTGAAGGATGATTTTGAGTGTCTACGGGCAATCGAAGGTGACTTATTCCTATTCCTTCCCGACTTCTGGCCATCTGCCTGACTATATATTCCAATACCTCCATCTTTCTCCATAATCTGGAACCCCAATTTCAGAACAAGTTCACCACCCTTAGCCTTTCCTGAGAGATTGAAGGTTGTATCCCATTGCCGAATTCTGGTACCTTCAAAGCTTTTCTCTATGGAGTCCTGAATTAAGTGACTTAAGTCTACAGAACTTCTTCCAAAATCAAGCTCTTCAGCATCAACTGCAAACACATATATCAAAAATGGACGGGGTTCGAACTTCATGTGTGTTCCACTTCCCGGGGTGAAATAAACATGGCACCTAATGAATAGAGTCTCTTCAAAATCAGCTGCACCCTGAGAAACCCTTGATGGCATTGTCTGCACCGCCCCCTCCCTGCTTTCTTTCTTTCTTACACAAACAGACAACCGAAGGCCGTTCATAGAAGCAGGAAGATCCTGAACTGTGACAACTTCCACAGAGAACAAACAACTCAGCTTCTGCTTTCCAATATGAACAAGTGCTCTTATTGGCTTCCATTTCCAGATTCCTTTTTTCTCTGATGTATCTGATTCATCAGCCAACTTCTTCGTGTCTTTACGAGATGAGACAGTACTTCGTTCTCTCAGCTCATCTTCCTCCTCAAGCTTTGGCCGAGAACGCCAAGGAGACAGGGAGATACGCCTTGACCTCGGTTTTGGGTTGATCCTGTCATCAACTTTTGCAGCAGTAGTTTCATCATTGGTGGAGATTGGAGGAACTGCACTTCTTGGGAGTGCAAGAGAGGCCGTTCTTCGTGCAGTAGTCGAAATGTGGGACTGGTAGAGGGACTCACTAAGTGCCTCGAGTTCTTGCAACAACTGCGTGTTGGAATTTCTTCTGCCCGGATTATCCGCCGCCATAGTAAAATCAACAAAGCACAAATAGAAAAGCTCTGCAACTAGTTATGAAGATATCAAAGTTACAAACTTGAGGCAGGGGAATGGAGATGGAGACCGATACGAAAGAAGATAAAAACAGAGGAAATTTTTTGAGGTCAAGAAACTTCCATTTATGATAAACCTCTACAAAGCAGCTGGTGCTTTCTTAGCCAGAAATTTGTCTTGGTTTAATATGTGAAGGGCAAGGCTATAACGTTGTTTCTTCCTCTTCTACCCTTAAAGTCTCTAACTGAAAGAGACAGGAACATTGCCACAGAATTAATTGCTATATTTATAACTTACCAGCCAATTATTTGCGCCAAAAGTCCCTCGGAAAGAGGGATAGGTCGAAAAGGACAACGGGTTTTTTCAGTTCTACTGCTATCTAATCGCCGTTACTGAACATGTTAGGGTAAAAATGCCGTTATCCATGGAGTTCCTTTTCCACTGTTTTCTTTACAACGTGGTCTGAAGTGAGAAAATAATTAGCGGGCATATTGGTTGGTTTTGGTCCCAATACACTTCTTTTAACTCAAGACAATTTTAAGTGCCGAACTTTGTTGGTTCCACCACTTAAATTCTACAAGCTCTATGCCAAAACAAGGCCATGTGGGCAGAAAGTTATTTGATTATCTTAAAATTCCGCTCTCTATATCATCTCCATGTTAAATTATAAGTCCACTTAAACAAGTCCCATGTCCTTAACCCAAACACCACTTTGTGAAAGAAGATGATTGTTCTTTTAGATTCCAAACAGCGATAAAAACACTAAAAGAAGTAAAATACTATAAATAGTTGTGGGGCTCTGGCAATCCAATATTTTCTTTTTTTCCCATATTTTTAAACCATGAAGAGAAATAATAGGTTGAACAGACTTATAGGTACCCTTAATGGATATGATTTATCAGCATACATGGATAAATAACACATTCGGCTGAACATTAATTAATCAAATAAGACTTTGAGATAAAATTGTCTAAGGCAAAAGAAGAAGAAGAAGCCATGGAAAGTGAAGGGGGACAGCAGCAACAAATGAGAAGACCTGAGAAAATGCAACCTGAAAACCAGGGGCATGTAACATTGCAGGGATTGCCATTGCAGAGCAGTCCCTACCTAAAATACACTGACTTGGAGGAATATAAAAGCCACGGTCATGGTGTTCAAGGGCATTTGAGCCATCGTGGCACCGGTACCGATGCCCCAACTATTGATGGAAGCGGCATCCAAAGGAAATTCAAATGAATCCCAAGTTTTCTTTTCTTGATACATTAGTATCACGTGTCTAATATTTTGGATTTGTTCATCGTAGTGTTGTCTTTTACTAGTAGCTGAAAATGTATTAAATTGTAATTCAATATTCTTAATTTTCTTTTTGCACTTCATCGTTGTTATCGTTGTAATTTTATGATGCATATATGATCTTCTTATAATATTCTAAGAGGCAAGTGAATCTTATTTGGATAGTGAATGCTTGTTTGGCCAGACCAGGAAGTTGTTTTTCCAAAAAGTAAATAGGTTGAGTTTATAATTAATCTCAACCAATAAAAAGTAAATGATTCCCTCGGAG